>JAJAGP010004004.1:0-59221 GCA_025084515.1 Ancistrus triradiatus | reverse complement strand
AAGTATAATATTTTTGTCTCATTTGTTTAACTGGGTTCTCTTTATCTACTTTTAGGACTTGTGTGAAAATCTGATGATGTTTTAGGTCATATTTATGCAGAAATATAGAAAATTCTAAAGGGTTCACAAACTTTAAAGCACCACTGCATATTTAAATACTGCATTTGTTTGGTGATATTTTATGTATTGTATAACAATAATGTGAAAGATTTACGTAACACCAGTGGCGTAGCCAATACATATGGGATTTTTAACCAGGCTCTTTAAGTACTCTGACATTAAGTCTCCCAATCCTTCATGCTACAATAATGCACATATAATAACTACAATAAATAACTTGTTAAAAAATAGCATAAACTTAAAAAGCAACAAATCTTTAATCCGCCACTGCAGTGACCCCAGTTTGAGTCCAAATGGAACCTTCTGGCCAGGTATGGTACCACACAGGCAGTATTGGCCATGACTGAGAGATGGGGATAATTCCACTGCAACAGCAACCCCTGCTGGCCATGTGATGTTCAGGCCTCCTGCCGCCAGGCAAAAGGCTCCACACTAAATTACTACACAATTACTACACTGACCTCCAAAGTCAGATGTCAGTACACACTAATATACAGTAAATCAGCTAATATCAGTGTAAATTAATTTAGGCTTGACAATAGTAGTCTTCAAGACAGCTGATGCTTTTTATTCTTTATACATGTTCATACGACCTCATTTATTTAGATGAGGAGCTAAATATGTCTATCACCATACTGTACATAGAGTATTAGGTGTCCTAAAGGGGTCACTACAAACATATTTTAGCCAGTTTACAAATTCCTACTGTACAAATTAACCTTTATTAATTAATTACCCCTTTACTCCATCACCACTTGTATTAGTTATATTTTCTAAGCTAAATCTTAGAATAGGAAATTTGTATTAGCTTTGTATATTCCTTATTTTGTTTTATTTTGTTGTGCAGCACTTTGGTTGATACTTAATCTTTTAAAGGTGCTATATAAATAAAGTTGTCTTGTTTTGTGTCATCGCCAAGTACATATGGAAAGTTTAAGTATGGAGGATTTTCTTCATTCCTTTTCCTGTAGAATGTAACTGCACTGACCATGGAACATGTAATGAGGGTCGAGATGGCACTGGCTCCTGTTTCTGTGAAGAGGGTTGGGTTGGTGCACAATGCGAACACAAGTTAGGTATGACATGCACTAATCCTAGAACTGTATCTTTTTTTGTTGTCCATAATATACCGATGATGATGTAAAAGCTGTCATACAAGCACTCATATACTTCCTACATTTCTAAATCTGTAGCTGACGGTCCTGTGTGCATACCTGCTTGCCACGAGAAGGCAGTGTGTACTGAGAACAACACCTGTGTGTGTAAACCTTTCTATGAGGGTGATGGAATGAGCTGCACAGGTGAATATTCTCCTGTTTTACCAAAAAAACTGCTTTCAAACGGCTGACACAAATTCAGTGATTCTAATTCGCAGGCTAGTAGTTCAGGCTTCCTCATGTTCTGATCTACATGGGATTTAAATTAAGACAAAAGCTTGATCTCTATCAGTACAGTGAAGATAATAAGGGTTTAAAAGTATTTAAAACTGCCCTTTTTGCCCTCTAGTGATGGAGCTGTGTGAATTCTGGAATGGAGGCTGCTCTAAGCATGCTAAATGCTCCCAGACAGGGGAAAAGGTAAACTGCGTCTGTCTAAACGACTATTCTGGAGATGGCTTTGTCTGCTCACCAGTGGACGTCTGTGTTCAAGATGACAACGGTGGCTGCCATGAGCATGCTGTCTGCACCATGACTGGACCTGTGAGCTGCCTTCTCTTGTTTATGCTTGACCTGCCTGTAGTATGCGATGTGAACTAGGGATGTGCATTAGAACCATTTTTGTTACCTTAAACGAACAGAAAGTGGAAAATGTTTTGTATTGTTAAGAATAAAATCACAAGCATGGAAAGTTTAACATGAATCAGATACACGATAACTGTTATATGGTAACTGTTTTGAACTGGGGGAGAGGGGGCTAACCTCTGGTAAAAAACAAACAAAACATAAGAATAATATATACACACATTCACTGGACATTTTTTTTACATACACATGTTCAACTGCTTGTTAGCGCCAACATCAAATCCACTAATAGCATGACAGCAGCTCAGTGCATTTACAGTGGTGCTTGAAAGTTTGTGAACCCTTTAGAATTTTCTATATTTCTGCATAAATATGACCTAAAACATCATCAGATTTTCACACAAATGATAAAAGTAGATAAAGAGAACCCAGTTAAACAAATGAGACAAAAATATTATACTTGGGTCATTTATTTATTGAGGAAAATGATCCAATATTACATATTAGGTGAGTGGCAAAGTATGTGAACCTTGCTTTCAGTATCTGGTGTGACCCCCCTGTGCACCAATAACTGCAGCTGTAAACGTTTCCTGTAGCTGTGATCAGTCCTGCACACCGGCTTGGAGGAATTTTAGCCCATTCCTCCGTACAGAACAGAACAGCTTCAGGATGTTGTTGGTGGGGCTGGCTTATGTTGGTGGGGAAAAAAACAACGTAATGTCCTCACATTAAAATTGTTTCTTGCTTTAGAGCTTCAGGTCCTTCCTAAACAAAAATTTAAAAATTGGATTAAGGTCAGGGACTTTGGTTTCTTTGCCATTCCAAAATATGAACGTTATTCTTTCTTTAACCAATTCTTTGGTAGAACGACTTGTGTGCTTTAGGGTCGTTTGTCTTGCTGCATGACCCACCTTCTCTTGAGATTCATTTCATGGACAGATGTCCTGATATTTTCCTTTAGAATTCTATGATATAATTCGGAATTCAATGTTCCATCAATGATGGCAAGCACCGTCCGGGCCCAGATGCAGCAAAACAGGCCCAAACCATGATACTTACCACCACCAGGTTTTCACAGATGGGGATAAGGTTTCTTATGCTGGAATGCAATGTTTTCCTTTCTCCAGAACAAAACACTTTTCTTTTAAACCAAAACGTTCTATTTTGGGTCTCCATCTGTCCACAAAACATTCTTCCAGTAAGCCTTCTGGCTTGTCCACGTGATTTTTAGCAAACTGCAGACGAGCACAATGTTCTTTTTGGAGAGCCAGGTGGCTTTTCTCCTTGCAACCCTGCCATGCACACCATTGTTGTTCAGTGTTCTTCTCATGATGGTGGACTCATGAACATTAACTTTAGCCAAATGTGAGAGAGGCCTTCAGTTGCTTAGAAGTTACCCTGGGGTCCCTTTGTGACCTCACCAACTATTACAACGCCTTGGCTCTTTGGAGTGATCTTTGTTGGTCGACCACTCCTGGGGAGGGTAACAATGGTCTTGAATTTCCTCCATTTGTACACAATCTGTCTGACTGTGGATTGGTGGAGTCCAAACTCTTTAGAGATGGTTTTGTAACCTTTTCCAGCCTGATGAGCATCAACAACTCAGGTCCTCAGAAATCTCCTTTGTTCGTGCCATGATACACTTCCACAAACATGTGTTGTGAAGAGCAGACTTTGATAGATCCCTGATCTTTAAATAAAACAGGGTGCCCACTCACACCTGATTGACATCCCACTGACTGAAAACACCTGACTCTAATTTCACCTTTCATACTTTTGCCACTCACTAATATGTAATATTGGATCATTTCCCTAAATAAATAAATGACCAAGTATAATATTTTTGTCTCATTTGTTTAACTGGGTTCTCTTTATCTACTTTTAGGAAATCTGATGAGGTTTTAGATCACATTTATGCAGAAATATAGAAAATTCTAAAGGGTTCACAAACTTTCAAGCACCACTGTAGATATATAGACATGGTTAAGATGACCTGCAGAAGTTCAAACTAAGAATCAGAATGAGGAAGAAAGGTGATTTAAGCGATCATGAATGTGGCATGGTTGTTAGTGCTACACGGGCTGGTCTGAGTATTTCAAAAACTGCTGATCTACTGGGATTTTCATGCTTACTCCATCTCTAGGGTTTTAAGAAAAGACTCACAGACTGACCAACATTGGTCCATAGAAGAATGGATAAACGTTGCCTGGTCTGATGAGTCTCGATTATGTATAATTATTAGAATTAGAAATCGATCCTGCCTTGAATCAATGTTTCAGGCTGGTGGTGCTAGATAAATTCTGTTACATTGCTATTCCCAAGATGGACACTGACCAAAAACAGTGATCTAATGTATACATTTAATGGTTAACACCTGCAAATGTAAAATTTTTTTGTGTTTTTTTGTGCTTTTATGTTTAGGGCAAGAGGAAGTGCGAGTGTAACCCCAACTACATCGGGGATGGGCTGATGTGTGAACTGAAGGTCCTTCCAGTAAATCGCTGTATGGCAGATAACGGCCAGTGTCATTCGGATGCACAGTGCACTGACCTGCATTATCAGGGTATTTTTCTTTCACAGGAACCTCATGAGACAGTGTTAAGCATTACACTATATACCATCACTGACATATAAATAAAGCACCCAGATAGAATTGTCAGATTGCTGAAAAACGTGGCATGCAGTCATGTCACAGGCAGATATGTAAATGTAAAAGTACTTACCATGCTGCACAGGCTCTCAGAGGGTACATTTGGGTAGTGTACCTCTTGGTGTGAGATCGTTGTTTGCTAGACATGCTTCTATGACACATTTGCCCACAGCTGGGCCTCTAGATCCCCCACACTCATAGGTTGCTGGTCCCATAAATGCCTGATTGGTAATAAATGTGGCAACTGGGCAGGCCCAGGAAGAGTTGCAATCTGGTGGTGACGTTCCTGGGCAACCCTTGCTGAGCTTGAGCAACCATTATTCTGCTGAAAAATGCCAGTTGGAAGCCCTGCCATGAGAGGCAACACATGTGGCTGCAGGATGTTCTGCACATATCGTTGAGTTGTTAGTGTCCCTCGTATCACTAGTAGGGGTGACCAACTGTTGTATGCAGTGGCTCCCCAGATCATGACACCAGCAGTTATGTATTCTTACATATGTCCTTCTTGGTGTGCTTTGTTTCAGATAAGACTGTTGGTGTATTTCACTACCGTTCTCCACTGGGCGCATACAAACTCAACTACACAATGGCTCAAGAAGCCTGTATTCAAGAGGGAGGCATCATTGCTACATTTACCCAGATTTCATATGCTCAGCAGGTACATACAAATACAAGCAACCACCCTGCAAGTCATGGTATTGATGCTTTGAGTTGTGTGACATCTTGCATCTGTGTTCTGTAGGCTGGATATAGCATGTGTTCAGCAGGGTGGCTTGCAGACCAACGGGTAGCCTATCCCATGAGCTACTCTCGTCCTGCTTGTGGTTTTGGACATGTTGGAATTGTAGACTATGGCACTCAAACAGATTTGAGTAAGACCTGGGACACATTCTGCTACCGGATGAAAGGTAAGTTTAGTCTTACAAAAACAATGTTTTCCATGAAACCTTGTCATCTCCCAACCAAGGTGCAGGATGCTTTAAGGCTGGAATAGTGAAGGGTAGTGATTTTATCACCAATAAACAAGATCATACACTGTGCTTTCAAAACACTGACAATCCAGCTGATGGCCTTGCCTTGTCTTGTTACCCTGGTGTTACTACATCTGTCTGACCGAACAACCAACTGTATGCTTAAATGTGTTTCAGATGTAAAGTGTGAGTGTAAAGTTGGCTATATTGGGGATGGATACTCTTGCACTGGAAACCTTCTGCAGGTTCTAACCGCCAACCCCAACTTTTCAAACTTTCTATCAGTAAGTATTGTCCTGCTTGGTTAAAGTGCATCTGAAGCTTAGCAACAACGGGATGTAAATTCAAATATGTATCAACTCGCTCTGCATAACTTTGTTCTTCAGAAAATTCTGAATTTCTCCAGAGCTTCGGAAAAAGGAGAAGAGTTTGTGAAGCGCCTCAGCAATGTAACTACCCAGTCTACTTTGTTTGTACCCGATAATGATGGTCTCCAGGAGAATGAGGTAACCAGGCACTCTGCACCACAGAAATGTGTACAGTGGTGCTGGAAAGTTTGTGAACCTTTTAGAATTTTCTACATTTCTGCATAAATATGACCTAAAACATCATCAGATTGTAGTTAACCCAATAAAACATATGAGACAGGACGTGGTCATTCCAAAACATTAACTTACCCTTCTTTAACCATTCTTTGGTAGAACAACTTGCGTTCTTAGTGTCATTGATTTGCTGCATGACCCACCTTCTCCTTTCCAATTTCCATTCGAGTTTTCTGGTATAATTCAGGCCCAAAAACAGGCCCAAACTATGATACTACCACCAACATGTTTCACAGATGGGATAAGATTCTGATGTTGGTGTTTTCCTTTCTCAAGACATAAACCAAAAAGTTCTATTTTTGTTCTAAACCATCCATAAATCCTTTTATAGTAGCTTTCTGGCTTGTGGCCAAGTGCCTCACAGTGAGCAGCAGTTTTTCGGTGTGCAATGGCATTTTTGTTGCAACCCTGCCATGCTCACCATTGTAGTTCAGTGTTCTTCTGATGGTGGACTCATGAACATTAACATTAACCAAGTGAGAGAGGCCTTTAGTTGCTTAGAAGTTACCCTGGGTTCCTTTGTGACCTCATAGACTATTACACCCTTTGCTCTTGGAGTGATCTTTGTTACTTAACCGCACATTTGGAGGGATGACTGATTGTCATTTCATTGATTGAATACACCTGACCATAATTTCAATTTTAAATTAATTGCTAATCACACATATACACACATATACATATACACAAACTCTTTCTCTCTTTTCTGGATAAGACACTGTCCTATCGGGATTTGGAGCACCACTTACTGTATGGGAGAGCCCTGGTGCTGCAGGATCTCATTAACATCAGTCATGTCCGGTCATATTTGGGACACAGTTTGACTGTGAAGGGAGTCCCTAGTCTCCAAAATGCTCAACCACTGGTAAGCTCAAACAAATGGCATAACACCCATTGGCCACAACTGTTTTCTAACTGAAGTCATAAAATAGATTTAAAATGGTAATTACCAACATGCTTATTATGCCAACATGGTTATTATCTCTTACTTCAGATCTCCTCTGGATATGTTAATGACCGTTACATCATTGAGTCTGACATTCTAGCATCCAATGGGATCATCCATGTGCTTCAGGGACCTCTTAAAGCTCCACCTCCTCCACCATCCTCCCTCCCTGAAGCACATAAGGCTGGCGTGGGGATCGGTGTTCTGTTGCTTATAATCCTTATTGTTGCTGGTGCATTTGTTGCATATAACTTTTACAAGCAGCAAGCCAAACCATTCCAGTTCCAGTACTTTAAGGTATGTATAGCTCTGTGTGTTATTTGCGGATTGTGTCCTCACTTGTTATTTCTCCAGGGAAAAATGTGGATGAGTAATTCATAGTAAGACTGCACAGTAGTAATATGCAAATATATCAATGACAAGTTTGCAAAAATGAGAAAGCTAGAATTCTGCTGGAATTGCAATAAAGGTAGCTTGAATTGTTAATGAGCAATTTACACAAAAATGTGTAAACAACAAATAGATTGAACAACTGATACACACACCCACACAGTACTTCAACATGTATATGCTTTCAGGAGGATGAGCAGGAAGATACAAACCCACCTGAATCTACTCCATATATGAGTAATCCCATGTATGAGTCCACACTTGTTTCCAGCAGCCCAGAAGGCCCAGTGGAAGAAGTAAGTAAATTATAGCAGATTTTGAAATAAACTTAGACTACATGACCAAGGTTTGTGGACTCCCAAAACAATGCATACATGTCAAAAACCATGAAATATGATTCACTTGCATTCAGACACAAGATCAATAATGAGCAATATTTTGTGGCAATAATGCCAGACTCACAAAGGTGTTGGATCAGGTAGAGGTATGGGCATCAAGCATACCAAAATTACTTCTAAAATACTCCTTAAAATGCTCTTATGGCTAAAACTACTCAGAGTTTGACCTGACAGTTGTACTTTCAAACATCTTATACACTCATTGACAAAAAATGCACCCAGATAGAAATGTCAGATTGAGGCAAAGATCGGCATTCCTGTTATGTCTCAAGCAGATATGTTTGTTTGTTTAGTTTCTAATGCCATGAACTACCTTCCGGCTTTACTTATACTTCGAAGCAGAAGGTTTAGTGTGGTACTCGTTTATCTACAGCAAAGTCACAGCTGGGATTTAATTGGCATTAAGGAAGCTCACGAGCATTTTTAACATTTAGCACACAGTTTGTCCTCTGGTGGTTTTAGTTTGCTTCTAATTTCTTTGTATTTTCTGTATTCTGAAATAATATGTTTATCATGATTTCAGATTGGTGGGGGTTCTCCCATTAAGAGGTGTTGGTGGTTCAATTTAGAGTGGCCTATTCGACATCTTGTGCAAGTTGTTTGATCAATTCTGTTACGGAAATGTATTGTTATATTAATGTTAAGGTTTATCTTCTGTAGTTTATTATTCTTCTGACTTTCCCCACTCGCGCTGCCACAGGCTTTTAATGTAGGACTGTGTTGCTGGTCTGCAGCTGGTAGCTTGATGTCCATTGGTAATATGGCCATGGTGTTGCTAACCACCCTGTCAGCTTTTTCATTCCCAGGTATGCCAATATGGCTTGGGATCCAGCATACTTTTATTTCAAATTTACGATGGGTGAGGTGTTTGATTTTGACTAATATATTATTGGTTACTGGGTGCTTCTGGGTCATAGACTCTAAGGCTTAAATACATGATTTTGAGTCGGAGCATATCAGAGCATTCCAGACACTATGGCCGCTGTATCTAGTCTGCAGACTGCAGACCCATCTGTATATATAAAAGTGTGTTTAGAATCTCCCTGATATGGCCAAAGTCTTGTTGGTACGTGCCTGGGTGTGTTATTTGCTTGCTGTTTCTCGACAAGTCCTCATCTTCCATAGTGGAATAGGTGGTACATATTGGGCTATGTCATAGGCCTGCTTTGTCTCTTGCCCTCTTTAATGGTTCTATGGGCCTTGGCTCTGGTTATCTTTAGTTGTTCGAGGTTAGCCATCATCAGGTGTGTGGAAAAGCATTTTACTGCTCATTTGCAGTCTCAGATGGCTTGCTTGGAGCCCAACAAGGGGATGTGCAGAGCTTCGGAACTCCAGCAGTTGCACACCAGGGCTACAAGGATGATATACTCAAGACCAGGTGATATTGGCACTCAACCGACCTCAGCCAGCTCCTTCTAAGGATCCTACAAGGAGATACAACCTAGGGCATGTCCTGACCAGCTGATTGATTGGATCTAGCATTTCCAACCTCCCGTATGTGCGAAGTCGGAGTCAAAATGTTGTGATGGGGGAATGATCGCCGTAGCTGCCACCCCTCTCAATCACCAGGATCCCTTCCTGACACAGCTTGCACCCTACGGCATAAAAAGCACCCCTCTTACCCCTCTTCATTCACCTTTTACAAACAGCAAGGGGGTGCTATTCTACCCCGGGTCCCCATGGGAGAGGCAGATATGTAAATGATTACAGGTATTGTCTGATTAGACATTGGGTCTTGCCACAAGAGGGACAAAAGTGGCTCTCAGAGGCTACTTTTGGGTAGTGTACCTCTTGGTAAGAGATTGTTGACTGCTGGACATACCTCTCTGATACTCTCGAAGACATATTGCGCAGTTGACAGACTTTGAGTGGGTACGCATCATTGGACTGAAAGAAGCAGGATGGTCATCTCGACAAATTGCTCGCCACCTAGGCTGTTCTGACCTAGCTGTTAGGAGATGTTGGGAGCAGTGGTTCTGTGAGGGGATGCACACATATATAGGATCGTTTGAGCCACTGATGAGCACAAGCAGCTCCCATAGTTTCATTATCCACCATCCAGACACAGATGACACCTTCATTACATACCCCTATCTTTGCCTGACCATTTCCAGGAGCTTGTCAGAAGGAAATTTGTTGTCACGGCACCCATTACATGCCCTGCATTGACAGCAGGGCGATTGTCGCCTGCATTTGCAGTGGTGTTGTGAACGAGAAACCTGAACCACTACAGACTGGGACCATATTGTCTTCAGCGTCGAATCCAGTTTCTGTTTGGGATCCGACGATGGTCGGGTTTCAGTATGGTGGCAGCATGGTGAGCGCTTCAATCCTGCCTTGGTTGTCACACAACTGCTGGTGTGATGGTCTGGTGAGCCATCGCATATGACAGTCACTCACCCCTAGTAGTGATATGAGGGACACATAGGTCAGCAGTATGTGCAAAACATCCTGCAGTCAAGCGTTGCCGCTCATGGCAGTTCTTCCAACTGGCATATCTTAGCAGGATAATGCTCACCCACATACAGCAAGGGTTTCCTAGGAATGTCTCTGCCAGATTGCAACAGTCCCTGCCCTGCCCAGTCACCAGATTTATCACCAATTGGGCATTTATGGGACCAGCTGGGATGCTTCAGCAACCTACGAGTGTGCAGGATCTACAGGCCCAGCGGCAACATCTATCCAGGCTAGAGGCGTCTCACGGTTTTCCCCAATAAACTTATCCTTTCATTCTAATATTGTAATCACTTACATACAGTATATCATCATGACATTCACACGTATGAAGTTCAATTCAATCCAAACAACCTCTTCTTGGTGCTTTATTTTTTGTCAATGAGTGTACATAGGCTCTTGGTTAACAATGGCTCAATCGAATAGTTAGTTTGGTGTCTACATAACCTGGACTCTGTAGTGTATTTGTGCTTCATAATTATATTCTGAAAAATAATAAATGTGCAGTCCTCTTCCATGTCCTTTGATAAATCGTTTTAATGCTTCAATGTGTTGTAGAAGGATGACAAGCACCAAGTGGTTGATGGGGGCTCGTATGACTTACTAACGGATAGCTGAAGCAGTCTCACGCTATACCTCAAAAGTATAACATGCCACGGAGGGATGGAATGACTCTCAGCTGCTGCAGTACTTTGAAGATTGTACATGGACAATTTGTGACCGTGTATGATATTTGACTGAAGGTGTGCATGTTATGGGTAATGTGATTGGAGTTTTTATGTGAGAAAAGAAGATGAACAAATAAATAAACAAAAACATTTTTGTCAGCAGTGTTGTCATTGGGTAGATAACTCAAGATTATCCAGTATATCAACAGGAACTGGTGAGTTGCTATTCCAAATTGGGGATTTGTGCTGTTTTGCCTAAAAGATGTAAAAATCTATTATTATATTAATATTCCATGGATATAGATACATATTTCATATTAAGACAGATTCCATTAGATAAACTTTAATTAATAGGCGAGTCACAAATGCCACTCCCTTCCATCCACATCATTTTCACAGCTCCACCAGCTGGCTATGACAAAATCAGGTATTGATTCATGTTCTCCAGACAATAGGGTCAAACCGCTTGAGAAGCAGACCACATCTTCATCTTCACATCTTCACGTCCATTTCTCCCAACGCAAGAGAGCTGTTTGTGTTGATTCTACTTGTATTGCTCCATGTAAGGACGCACTGCCTCCCATACCTATATACAAACAACATCGCTGTTAACAATTGCAATAAATGTTAAAAAAAAACAATACATGGGCTGCTACCTATAAGGGCTTCAGTGATAACACTGATTATTTTAGAAATAGAATAATAATGAGCACATACCTTTTCCTCTCGGAGGAGCTTGTGAGCTGCTTCAATATCAACACTCATGACACGATCTTTATCCCATGGCCTAATAAAAAGTGTAGAATTTGCTCAGGAATTTCTAGACATCACACATCAAAAACAACAGTGCTGTTCTACAAGTATAGATGTCTTAGTGTGTTGCCTATTATCCAGAGAGACTTACAATTGGTACAGTCTTACAATCCAAGCAATTGTGGATTAAGGGTCTTGCTCAAGGACCCAACAGTGGCAGCTTGGCAGAGGTGGGATTTGAACTCTGGACCTTCTGGTCCAGAGTCCAGTACCTTAACCGTTAGGCTACCACAGTCCTGGTACTCCTAGTTAGGGCTGCTTGAAAGCTGTTGCCTAGCTGGTGGAACAGGGTGCAAGGCAGGAACGTCCTTAGACAGGGCACCAATTCATCATAGGGCACAAACATTCATACACTCAGTGGACTTTGGAAACAAAAATAGGCTATCTGCACAAACTTCTTCCGGATTTCACTCAGCCAGTTTGCTGGCTTCCTGCAAAATGGGAAGTTAGCCAGCAGAGGTTCAGATGACCTTTTTCTCCTCTGCCAAACGCACTGGGTACTACTCGGTACTGGGACCCAGTAGTTGTTCCATTGAAATAGAGCGTCCATCAGCGTTTACTGGCTCAATGAGATCCTCTTGAAATAAATGTCAGCCACCCAGCCTTGTATGATTGGTAAGCGCGAAGTTTTCCCGACGAATGTTTAAAATCCACTTTTTACTCATGTACATATAGGCTATTAACCTAACATGTCTTTGAAATGTGAGAGGAAACCAGAGTAACCAGAGTAAACCCAGGTGGACACAGAAAAGACATGCAACAGTATTGAACCAGGGAGACCATGCTAACCACCAACATATATTAATTTGAAAACATAACATAAAAGTGTGACTGTGATTACAGTAATAGAGCAAACAGGACACACCAATATCCTTGGACCAACCTACTAACATTTCTTGCACCAGAGGGAAACTAACATAACTGATGCCATTAGACAAATTAATAGTCAGCAAAAGGGGGAACATACCAAATGCTAGTCAATGCTAGACATATATATATATACACACACAAACACACACACATATATATATAAATAAATAATTACTGTAGAAATATATATACGTATATGTGTGTACATGTGTGTGTGTGTGTATATTTATGTATTTCTACACTATATATATATATATATATAAATTAAAGCAAGAGAAATGAATACCAAAGTTGTTTTATAAATTAGAAAAATTCGAATGGTAACAACCTGACCACAGAGCGCAGCAGTTCATAGACCTCCTCCAGTGGAGCTGTGGTCTTTAATGGCCGGTGAAACTCCATAGCCTGACAGGCAGCAAGTAACTCTATGGCAAGAACTGTGTGTGGGTTGAAAGACAGAGAGAAAAAGAGTGAAAGAAATGCTTATAGTCCCTTTGATAAGCTTTGCATGATGTAGTGGGGTCATACCCTGCTCCACATGCTCGACCACCTTTAGGGCTTTCCTGGCTGCCCAGCCTCCCATAGACACATGGTCCTCGGTGGCTGCACTGGTAGACAGGGAGTCCACTGAGGCTGGGTGGCACAGAACCTTATTCTCTGAAACTACAGGAAAAACAAAGACAATGTATAATTAAGCTGTGTGTAACAATTCAGATAACACCAGAATATAAATATTAGATGTATGTATAAAATACGTATATGTGAGAGTATGCATGTTTCCTTAGAAAAAAAATCGATCATCACCAAGGGCAGCAGCAGTGCAGTGGGCAACCATGAAGCCACAGTTTAAGCCTCCTTCCTTTACCAGGAAGGCAGGTAGGTCGCTGAGTGAGGAGTTACACAGTCTCTCAATGCGCCGCTCACTAATATTCGCCAGCTCGTGCACTCCTATAGCCAGAAAATCCAAGGCCTGCAGGAAGAAGAAGATTTTGTATAGAGATCATTTGTTAATGGACAACTTGACATGCGTTTCTATCCCACTAAAATCATTATGTATCCAATACATGCTCTACTATAATTCAAATACAAACTACAACATACAGTGGTGCTTGAAAGTTTGTGAACCCTTTAGGATTTTCTATATTTCTGCATGAATATGGGCTAAAACATCATCAGATTTTCCTAAAAGTAGATAAAGAGAACCCAGTTAAACAAAGGAGACACAAATATAATACTTGGTCATGCATTTATTGAGGAAAATGATCCAATATTACATATTAGTGAGGGGATAAAGTATGTGAACCTCTAGGATTAGCAGTTAATTTGAAGGTGAAATTAGAGTCAGGTGTTTTCAATCAATGGGATGCCAATCAGGTGTGAGTGGGCACCCTGTTTTATTTAAAGAACAGGGATCTATCAAAGTCTGCTCTTCACAACACGTTTATGGAAGTGTATCATGGTACGAACAAGGAAGCAGGAGATTTCTGAAGAGCTCAGAAAAAGAGTTGTTGATGCTCATCAGGCTGGAAAAGGTTACAAAACCATCTCTAAAGAGTTTGGACTCCACCAATCCACAGTCAGACAGATTGTGTACAAATGGAGGAAATTCAAGACCATTGTTACCCTCCCCAGGAGAATTTTCATGAGTCCACCATCAGAAGAACACTGAACAACAATGGTCTGCATGGTAGGGTTGCAAGGACAAAGCCACTGCTCTCCAAAAAGAACATTGCTGCTCGTCTGCAGTTTTCTAAAGATCACGTGGACGAGCCAGAAGGCTATTGGAAGAATGTTTTGTGGATGGATGAGACCAAAATAGAACTGTTTGGTTTAAAAGAAAAGCGTTATGTTTGGAGAAAGGAAAACACTGCATTCCAGCATAAGAACCTTATCCCATCCGTGAAACATGGTGGTGGTAGTATCATGGTTTGGGCCTGTTTTGCTGCATCTAGGCCAGGACGGCTTGCCATCATTGATGGAACAATGAATTCTGAATTATATCAGAGAATTCTAAAGGAAAATGTCAGGACATCTGTCCATGAACTGAATCTCAAGAGAAGGTGGGTCATGCAGCAAGACAACGACCCTAAGCACACAAGTCGTTCTACCAAAGAATGGTTACAGAAGAATAAAGTTCATGTTTTGGAATGGCCAAGTCAAAGTCCCTGACCTTAATCCAATGGAAATGTTGTGGTAGGCCTGAAGTGAGCAGCTAATGTGAGGAAACCCACCAACATCCCAGAGCTGAAGCTGTTATGTACGGAGGATCTAAAATTACCTCCAAGCCGGTGTGCAGGACTGATCAACAGCTACAGGAAAACATTTAGCTGCAGTTATTTCTGCACAGGGGGGTCACACCAGATACTGAAAGCAAGGCTCACATACTTTTGCCACTAACTAATATGTATATTGGATCATTTTCCTCAATAAATAAATGACCAAGTATAATATTTTTGTCTCATTTGTTTAACTGGGTTCTCTTTATCTACTTTTAGGACTTGTGTGAAAATCTGATGATATTTTAGGTCATATTTATGCAGAAATATAGAAAATTCTGTAGGGTTCACAAACGTTCTAGCACCACTGTATTACAAATTAAACAGGGAGCATTTTAATTACACAAAATATGCAATGGTTTACAAGCTGATTGTATATTTCTGTTGAATGGAACCAATGAACAACGCTTTAATATACTGGACCACCACCGCAGGGACCTGCATTTGAGTCACATACAAACATGACTGGCCATGTCTGACGGAAGGAAAGCAGACTGGGGGATGATTCCCCTGAAGCTGCAACACACTGAGGATAGGCACCGTAGTCAAAATTTGAAAAACAAAACAATGGCGATTATTATTATTTGTTTATACCTTGGCAGGATATTCTCCGTGGAAGTTTCCCGCAGAAATGGTGATTCCACGCTCTGCAAATACCAGCTAATGGTTTATAGATTAAGTAACAAATAATAGGAGGTGTTGCTGGATTTAAAATATATTAAATCATACTACTGTATGTATCTTAAAATATGTAAGACTTTCATTCTCTAATAAATATTCATAATTTTTTGTCATATACAGTGAGGGCCAAAAGTCTAAGACCTCTAGCAAAAGCACGTTCATTTTGCATTTTTCTCAAATGGAATACGTTGTTTTTCATTGCAAATCACATAATCAGCATAACAATTTACGTGGAAAGTTGAATCTTTGAAAGAACAAATACACACATTGAAGGCAGAGAAAGTCAAGCATTCAGTAACATCACATGATCTATTCTTTGAAATACTGTGAAAACATGCTGGGATAACATGGATCATCAGATTTTGCACATGCCTCCATGCCAGCTTGGGTGCACAGTTTCATTATGGCAAAAGAGAGAACATGCCAAATACTAATACCTTCTGGAATGTATGTATTTTTAATGAAGGATTCAACTGATTCAAGATTATATGATTTCTAATACAAAACATTGTGTTAAGCTTGAGAAAAACGCAAATGTGAAGCAAAGGTCCAGTGGTCCAAAGTGTTTGACCACCACTGTATTTGACACAAGGATCAAGTACACAGGTATCAGTAAAAATATCTAAAGTATGATCATGCAAACAAAATGAAAACATTGTCTTGAAACATCAGCAATATGTAGGTAGTAGATAAATGATGGAGGATACAGGATTGTCTGTGCCACTGTTCAGCTCAATGTTGAGGATATTCTTCACAAAATGAATGGTGTCATTGACCACTCCGTGCACCTGTGATAAGACAGTAATAGAAACAGCAGATTCTTTTACATCCACTATATATTATGCCTTCATTAAACATGTTTTCAGTCTGAATAACTGAGAAGTCACTGTGGTAGCCTAGCAGTTAAGGTACTGGACTATGGACCAGAAGATCCAGGTTTAAATCCGAACTTTTCCAAGCTACCACTGTTGGGTCCTTGAGCAAGATCCTTAACTCACGACTGCTTGGGCTGCAACAGTTGTAGTTGCTAATACTGTATTCAGTCTGGTTAAGGGCATCTGCTAAATGCCTATATGTAGATGTAGGTTACCTGAGGGCAGCACCGCAGGCTATAGGCATCCTGAACAACGTCATGAGGCCTCTTTTCTAAAGCAAGAAACATAAGAATTTCAGAATTGTTTAGTACTTGGTTATTAGTATGTTCCCCTTTTGCTGTAATGACAGTGTGTACATGAGCCGGCATGGACTCCACAAGTTCTTGCAAAATCTGACTTTTTTTTTTTTTTTTACAATATTCCATGCTTGATGGAATTCTGGAAAGACTGTGGAGATAAGCTGTCGGCATCAGCTGAATTTATATAGCACCTTTTTTAAAGGCTTGTACAGTGGTGCTTGAAAGTTTGTGAACCCTTTAGAATTTGCTATATTTGTGCATAAATATGACCTAAAACATCATCAGATTTTCACACAAGTCCTAAAATTAGATATAAATGACCTAGTTAAACAAATGAAACAAAAATATTATACTTGATCAATTATTTTTTCGAGGAAAATGATCCAATATTACATATTAGAGAGTGGCAAAAGTATATGAGCCTTTGCTTTCAGTATCTGCTGTGACCCCCCTGTGCAGCAATAACTGTAGCTAAACATTTCCTGTAACTGTTGATCAGTCCTGCACACCAGCTTGGAGGAATTTTAGCCCATTCCTCCGTACAGAACAGCTTCAGCTCTGGGATGTTGGTGGGTTTCCTCACATTAACTGCTTCACTTCAGGTCCTTCCACAACATTTTCCATTGGATTAAGGTCAGGACTTTGACTGGCCATTCCAAAACTTTATTCTTCTTTAACCATTCTTTGGTAGAACGACTTGTGTGCTTAGGGTTGTTTGTCTTGCTGCATGACCCCACCTTCTCTTGAGATTCAGTTCATGGACAGATGTCCTGACATTTTCCTTTAGAATTCTCTGATATCATTCAGAATTCATTGTTCCATCAATGATGGCAAGCCATCCTGGTCCAGATGCAGCAAAACAGGCCCAAACCATGATACTACCACCACCATGTTTCACAGATGGATAAGGTTCTTATGCTGGAATGCAGTGTTTTCCTTTCTCCAAACATAACGCTTTTGTTTTAAACCAAAAAGTTACATTTTGGTCTCGTCCGTCCACAAAACATTCTTCCAATAACCTTCTGGCTTGTCCATGTGATCTTTAGCAAACTGCAGACGAGCAGCAATGTTTTTTTTTTTGGAGAGCAGTGGGGCCAAGGGGTTCACAAACTTTCAAGCTGCTGATACACCAATGCACAGATATAATCCACATACACGAACAACAGTTTTGCATATAAAAACGTATTAATAAGCAACTGGGGGTGATCTACATAGTTTTATTCACAATTCACAGTTGTTTTATTCTTTTGTTTTAGTTTGTGGATAGTTAAATCATGTTAGCTCAGAGATCTTGCTGTCCTTGTACCAAGATTACAGCTGATTCAGACCATGTAATCTAGTGGTGGCTTTCAGGACCAAAACACAATATGTACTGTATACAAGTAGTCCCCCGATTTACAATGAGGATACAGTCTTCCATTGTAAGTTCTATTGTAAATCAAAAAGTTATATATCATAGTACAGCCTATATACACGCCCTCGACTGCAACGTTTCCTCACTACATTTCCCAGCGCTCATCATTCCTGCCATGTGACTCTGTATGACACAGTGCCAAGTGCTGGGGAGTATTGTAGTGCGAATGTACCTTAAACATGTTCACTTGCGTTAAACTACAGTTTGGCAAGGTCATTAACATAAAGCTTATTTTATAGTAAAGTTATTGAATATCTCATGTAATTTATTGAATAATATATCGAAAATGAAAAACAAAAACAATTATTAGGCAGCCATGGCTTTTCCTAGCAACATTTCCCAGCACTCATCAAACAGGGAGTACCTGTATTGTACAATATTTTCCCAGAACCAGTACTAATAAGATATGTACCTGAGATGTGTGATGGGAAGATGTCAGAAGGAAGAAGAGAACGAAATCTCTCAGCAACCAAAATCTGACCTGGATGAGGCCTCACTGCATGGACATCTGAAACAGAACAAGATACAGTATTTAAACATTGTAACTGGAAAAAAAAAAAGTGCCTATAGAAAATCAACATATCTGTTTGAAAACAACTTTCAATCAAAACCCATAAAGACCTGCTTTATTTTCACAACTTTCAAGTATTGAGAAAAAATCCAATACTTTTATTTTTTTCACGTTTTAAATCTGCTCATAAGTGTGTCCTGAATGGGATGCCGGTCCATCGCCTTGCTTCAGGCCCATACAGGCATGCCTGCATAGGATGTCCTACCCAGCTGGAAGGCACAAAAAGGAAATCAAATCCAGGTCACCGGAGCTTTGGGCTAGCACATTACCTCTGAAAATGAATACACATTGGAAAACTAAAATAACAGTGTTTGGAAAAGTGGTCACACCATTTTGTCTTGGGAAATATTTGCCCATTCTTCCTTACACAATTGTTCAATTACAGTCAAATGTTGTGGTGAGCAGCAATGGCCTGCCCTCTTCAAGTCCAACCATGGATTTAAGGTCAGGTAATGACTATCCTTAAACCAGTGTTGTATCTTTTTGTGGTGAGTTTGGGGTCATTGTCGGCTAGTCTTCAGCTCATCATCAGCTATCTGCCAGATTCCCTCAAGAATTTGGGTGTACTTGGTACCATACATTTTCTTCAATCCTGACAAATGTCCAATCCCTGCTGAAGAAAAATACCATCAAAGCATAATGTTACCACCTCCATGCTTCACAAGAGGTGTGTTTTGGGTGGTGTGCTGTGTTTCACCAAACACAGTGCTTGCATTTCAGTCCAAAAATGTAATTTCACTTTCATTACACCAAATGTAGGCAAGCTGTTGGTGGTGCCATACACTATATACTTGCTAAAAATGAACACACATTGTAATTATGGATTCTGTGAGACTGCAAAATGTTTTGTGTTCTTCTAATTTGTGCATTTCCACAACTGATGTCAGGTGTGGGCCAGTTAGTGTGGTGTGTGACCTACAATCTGAGCAAGTTAATAAAGGTTACCCACAATGGGCTGGTTTCTTTTCCAAAACAGACATTTAGTTAAATTTTAATATTTGATTAGAATAATTTCAAATGATATTTTCATTTGGATGATGAGGGTTACAATGTGTAGATACAGCTGGTGAAGTGTAGATTACATATATTTTACCTTTTAGGTTGTCATGTGAAAAATGTAAGGACTTTGGCCAATGTTACCTTGGCTCAAAGTATTCAGTATCCAAACTATTCAGAGGCATGTTCATTTGCATTCCAAAAAAGTAATTCCTGCAAAATACAGTGGGGCAAAAAAGTAATTAGTCAGCCAATGATTGTGAAAGTTCTCCTACTTAGAAAGATCAGAGTTCTGTCATTTTCATCATAGCTACACTTCAACTATGAGAGACAAAATGAGAAAAAAAATCCAGGAAATCACATTGAAGGATTTTAAAGAATTTAATTGTAAATTATGGTGTAAAATAAGTATTTGGTCACTAAATTTGGTTCACCTCAATACTTTGTAACATAACCTTTGTTGGCAATGACAGAGGTCAAACGTTTCCTGTAAGTCTTCACCAGGTTGGCACACACTGTAGCTGGTATTTTGGCCCATTCCTCCATGCAGATCTCCTCTAGAGCAGTGATGTTTTGGGGCAAGACGGACTTTCAACTCCCTCCACACATTTTCTATGGGGTTGAGGTCTGAAGACTGGCTAGGCCACTCCAGGACCTTGAAATGCTTTTTACGGAGCCACTCCTCCGTTGCTTGAGGGGTGTGTTTGGGATCATTGTCATGCTGGAAGACCCAGCCACGTTCCAGCTTCAATGCTCTCACTGATGGAAGGAGGTTTTGGCATAAAATCTCACAATACATGGCCCCGTTCATTCTTCCCTTAACACGGATCAGTCGTCCTGTCCCCTCTGCAGAAAAACAGCCCCAAAGCATGATGTTTCCACCTCCATGCTTACAGACTGCCTGCCCATCTCATCCCTCCATGCTTCACAGTAGGTATGGTGGTTCTTGGGATGCGAGATTTTACCAAAAAGTTCTATTTTGGTTTCATCTGACCACATGATATTCTCCCAATCCCCTTCTGGATCATCCATATGCTCTCTGGCAAACTTCAGACGGGCCTGGGACATGTACTTGGCTTAAGAAGGGGGACATGCCTGGCACTGCAGGATCTGAGTCCCTCTCTGTGTTACTGATGGTAGCCTTTTGTTACTTTGGTCCCAGCTCTCTGCAGGTCATTCATCAGGTCCCCTCCGTGTAGTTCTGGGATTTTTGCTCAACCGTTTTCTCATGGTCATGTTTGACCCCATGGGATGAGATCTTGCATGGAGCCCCCAGATCAAGGGAGATTATCAATGGTCTTGTATGGCTTACAATTGCTCCCACAGTTGGTTTATTCACACCAACCTGCTTGCCTATTGTAGATTCACTCTTCCCAGCCTGGTGCAGGTCTACAATTTTCTTCCTGGTGTCCTTCGACAGGTCTTTGGTCTTGGCCATGGTTGAGTTCTTAAAATTCAAACCTAATAGTTTGAGGAGTACACGTATGTTGTGCAGGACTGTATAAAAAGTCATCTGTGGTGTTGGTAGTTAGCGCTGTCACCTCACAACTCCAGAGATCCCCGGTTTAATTCCCAGCCTGGACTCTGTGTGGAATTTGTGTGACAGTGTTGCCTCTGTGTACACTGGTTTACTCCCACATTCAACTACATTAGGTCAACTGGTCTCTCTAACGTGTCCCAAAGTGAGTGAGGAAGTGAATGTGTGTGCATGTTCCCTGCAATGGATTGACTCTCTATTTATGGTTGGTTCCCACTTTGCCCCATGCTTCCAGTCAGGCCTCAGTGTACCGAGACCTCGAATTTGATTAGCAGGTATGAAAATGAATGAATGAATGAATGAATGAATGAATGGATATACGTCATACATAGCTCTCATTTACTATGACCAATCACAGTCCACCACATATTGCTTGTAAGTCTTGTTCTGTTTGAGTATAAGATGGCAAAAATCAAACAGTGCAGTCAGAATTTATATTTTGGGTATACTTTGTGCAAGCTGTTGTGTTTTTGTTCCAATGTGTGTTTATTAGCGAGCATGTTCTCTGTTTTTGCGCTCTGGTACACATGGTCACCATAAAAACATTGCTGACCAGTGTGGGTTTTGTTATCAAAAGCTATGACAAAAAACATTTGTTGACAACCTATTTTTCACAATGGAAACAAAACGTGACATGAAAAAGTAACATTCTGAAAAAAGTGACCACATTGTTTCCATAATTTTGGTTGTTAAATGTTAAGTGTAACCTCTGTTATTGTTTATGAACGTTAGCAATATAATACCTCTAAAATAGTAAAACCTTTAGAAATGAATGACTAAAATGTGACTAAATATCCTACGATGGATTGGCCCCCTGTCATTCCCATGACCCTGATTAGGATTAAGCAGATAAGAGAGTGACTGATTGAATAGATGAAGGGAATGTGACTAAATACTAATATCAATTTTTGTCAAAAGCCTAAGACTGAAGCTAAATCAAAATCAGCTGCCAAATTAACGCTGTTGTTGACATTAATCATTGTACCAAAATGTAATTTAACACGGGTTCACTTGATCAATTCACATTGTTTCTGTCTTGAATAATATGCGAGAATAAATTAAATAGATTTACCTTTCTAAGCCTTGTAATTCACCTCAAATGCCGTACCATGTTGTGTTTGTGCTTGAAGTCAATTGGTGTCTCTAAAGTGTTTTGTTGCGTGTGTGCGCGTGTGTGCGTGTCCTGCAATGGACTGATAAGAATTTGGTCCCCACCTTGGTTGGTCCCCGCCTTGCACCCTGTGTTGCCTGTTACCGCAATCCTGAATTGCTTTTTGGGGTTTTATTTTTTATTTTTAGAGAAAGAGAGAGAGAGCTGTGTAATGCAGGAGTTTCGAAAATGCTGAAATCCAACTTTCAGAGATGTGGTAGACTTGAAGAAAACACAAAAGATTACATCCCGCAATTAGTCTCACCAATGTCAAACGCTTTGTTGGTTCCCCTCAATGTCTCCAAAGTGAGAGCTGCAATGACATCAGCCTGACAGGCGATAGCTTCAGCTCTCACAACTGCCTCAGCACCCAGTGATGTGATCATCTGCGTCCCATTAATGAGAGTAAGACCCTGAAATACAGCACCATGATGTCATCACCTGCTTTACCTACAGAAGCAGTAAAGCTGTATTACTCGATTGCACAATGCATAAATACCTCTTTGGGTTTCAGTGATATTGGAGTAAGACCATGACACTCTAGTACCTTTTGAGAAAACAAGTGAATTTAAATTGTAAACAATATAAGAAAAAATCCTAATAGTTAAATAAAACAACATTCTCCTCATTGGTTTGAGTTAGTGTTTGGCCTATACCTGGTATGATTAATTAATTTGTCTTATACAGTGGTGCTTGAAAGTTTGTGAACCCTTTCGAATTTTCTATATTTCTGCATAAATATGAGCTAAAACATCATCAGATTTTCACACAAGTCCTAAAAGTAGATAAAGAGAACCCAGTTAAACAAATGAGACAAAAATATTATACTTGGTCATTTATTTATTGAGGAAAATGATCCAAATATTACATATTACTGAGTGGCAAAAGTATGTGAGCCTTTGCTTTTCAGTATCTGGTGAGACCCCCCTGTGCAGCAATAACTGCGCAGCTAAACGTTTCCTGTAGCTGTTGATCAGTCCTGCACACCGGCTTGGAGGAATTTTAGCCCATTCCTCCGTACAAGAACAGCTTCAGCTCTGGGATGTTGGTGGGTTTCCTCACATTAGCTGCTCGCTTCAGGTCCTTCCACAACATTTCCATTGGGTATTAAGGTCAGGACTTTGACTTTGACTTGGCCATTCCAAAACATGAACTTTATTCTTCTGTAACCATTCTTGGTAGAACGACTTGTGTGCTTAGGGTCGTTGTCTTGCTGCATGACCCACCTTCTCTGGAGATTCAGTTCATGGACAGATGTCCTGACATTTTCCTTTAGAATTCTCTGATATTCATTCAGAATTCATTGTTCCATCAATCCTGGCAAGCCGTCCTGGCCCAGATGCAGCAAAACAGGCCCAAACCATGACACTACCACCACCATGTTTCACAGATGGGATAAGGTTCTTATGCTGGAATGCAGTGTTTTCCTTTCTCCAAACATAACGCTTTTCTTTCAAACCAAAAGTTCTATTTTGGTCTCATCCGTCCACAAAACATTCTTCCAATAGCCTTCTGGCTTGTCCACGTGATCTTTAGCAAACTGCAGACGAGCAGCAATGTTCTTTTTGGAGAGCAGTGGCTTTCTCCTTGCAACCCTGCAATGCACACCATTGTTGTTCAGTGTTCTTCTGATGGTGGACTCAAGGACATAAACACCTGACTCTAATTCCATCTACAAATTCACTACTAACCCTAGAGGTTCACAAACTTTTGCCACTCACTAATATGTAATATTGGATCATTTTCCTCAATAAATAAAAGACCAAGTATAATATTTTGTCTCATTTGTTTAACTGGATTCTCTTTATCTACTTTTGGGATCTGATGATGTTTTAGGTCATATTTATGCAGAAATACAGAAAATTCTAAAGGGTTCACAAACTTTCAAGCACTACTGTATAAAAGCAATGTAGGAACATTAGTCTCACAGCTTTAGCATTAGCCCAGCCAGTCTGTGGGGACCACATGCGCCCTTCTCCCATGAGCCCCAGTGCCAAGTGAGCAAGGGGTGCAAGGTCTCCACTTGCCCCGACTGTTCCTTGCTCAGGAACCCAGGAGAGACAAGATGCTGCATAAACACATGCAAATGGTTTGTTAGTGTCATGTCAAAACCACACTGAAAGATATCCATCTAAATATTACTGTAATCATAAACTGCCTGGCCAAAAAAAAGAGTTGCAAACTCTAATATTTTATTGGACTGTCTTCACCTTTGATGTGTCCAGAGTTGCATTAATTTTTGGCTGAAGTTTTGTATTGATGATAGAAAGAACCACTCCATAAAATCTTCTCAAAGACTTTCAATGGGGTTAAGCTCAGTACTCTGTGATGGCCACTTCAAATATGAAAATGATTCCACATGCTCTCAGAACCACTCTTTCAAGGTTTGAGCCTGATCAGTCTTTGCATTGTCGTGGAATATGCCCGTGCTCTCAAGTAAGAAAAATCCATTCATAGTATACCTGTTCATTCAGAATATTCTGGTACTCAGCTGACTTCAATTTATTGTCACATAATGTTGCTGAGCCTCGATATGACCAACTGAAACAACCCCAGATCATAACACTGTCTCCAGAGGCTTGTACAGTGGGCACTATGCATGATGGGTGGATCGCTTCTGGTGCTTTCCTTCCTACGCTGACACATCCATTGCTCTGATATAGGGTAAATCAAGACACACCAGATCACATGACCTTTTAGCATTGCTCTAGGTCAGTCCAATGTCATGTGGCCAACAAGTTGTGGCCATATAGCTGTTTATTCCCAGTCTTGTAAGTTCACTTTGCATTGTACTTTGTGGAAATTTAATTTATGTATGCATGGTCATTCAGGATGTTTTTCTGACCACATTATCCCCGTAGTTCATCAGTATCCTTCTAGGTTTTAATAATGTGTTGGACAGTTTTAACCCAGTTCCTGTCATTTGAGCTCCTTGGTTGTTTTATTTACCAATAATTAGACATTTCTGAAGCAGGAACATCTTTACCACTGCATCGGTTAGGGCTAACATAATGGTTGCTACCTGAAACATTAATTACTGCAGTTATTATCCAACCAAAAGCTCTGAAGTATTTGCTTATTTGAGTAAACTGCAATTTTTATTTTGGCCAGGCAGTATATATTTAAATGCAACTCTTACACATACTCATCATTAAATATCAAATGGAATATGGAAGAAAAAGCATCTCTACCATTAAAGGCTGCTACAATTTGCTGAAGAGTCTCCAAGGACACACCACTATAACCTTTGGCTAAGACGTTAATCCTGAGAGCAAAAAGCATCCGGGTCCGTTGTGGACTGAGGGGGGGACCAACCCCTGAAAATACACACACACACACACACACACACCCCTCTGTTTTTGTACGAATTTATTTTTTCTGTTTTAACCCGGCTCGGCACCACCATCTCCATCCACCTCTGGGACTCGAACCTAGATTACAGTGGTGGTGTGTAAATTGCCACTGTGCCACTTGAGCTTTTGTACGGAGTTTTGGGATGAAGGTAATGGGAACGACTTCCAACTGATACGTTCTTGCAATCCAAGCAGTTGTGGGTTAAGTCTGTTGTTCTGTCTATGCATGTTGCATATTATTTCTTCATGCCACTTTCTCAGCAGAGCTTAGCAGAGGTGGGATTTGAACCCTGGACCTTCTGGTCCATAGTCCAGTACGTTATACACTAGGCCATCACTTATTTGCTTTGAGAAAATAAGTCTGTGACTGATTAACTGAAAAGCCAGACTATTGTTAATGTTGGTTCTATTAAAAGTTAAATTAATGGAACACTATGTCCATATTTCATCCTCACTCAAAACAGGCTACAGTCCAACTGTGTAACACTTGCCGGCACTTGTCGAAAATACCAGATTTTCTTGCAGCTCTCTGCAACAAACAGAACCATACAGGTAAACTATTAGCAGACCTGTCAAACACAGACACAAAATGTCATACAGTGCTAATACATAACTTACTTGAGTTGACCTTTCCCAATAGGAGTTTGTGCAAATTTACCAAATCCTGTGTTGACTCCATAAACAACTACAATAAAACACACACAATTAAAGATATCGGATAAAGATAGAAAATATGCAAAACATTTTCACAGGTTATTTCACAGTGGAAACCTCTGTCCACATAGGTTTCCTTCAGGTACTATGGTTTCCTCACACATCTCAAAGACACGTGTTAGGTCAACCAGTGTCTCGAAATTGTCCCTCTATGTGTGCCCCCACATCATTCTGCACACAATACCCCATAATGACAAAGTGAAATCAGAATTTCAGGAAAATTAGCAAATTTATTAAAAAGGAAAAACTAATATTGCATTGACATAAGTATTTGGACTAACACTTAGTTGAAGCACCTTTTACAGTAATAACAGCCTCCAGTCTTCTGGGGTTTGATGCCACAAGGTTTGCATACATGGAGTCTTCCCTGTCCCAGCCGCAGAAAAACATCCCCACAGCACGTTCCTTAGAACTGAGGCATAAAAGTTCAGTCTTAGTTTCGACATCTTGTATCTCACAGTCTGAGAGTCCTTCAGGTGCCTTTTTCCAGACTGGCTTTTGTGTGCGTTTTACTTTACTTACAGTATGTGGCTTTTATTGTGTACTTACAGTATGTGGCTTCTGTCTGGCCACTCTGCCACTCTCCAAACAAGGTGTAGAAACATCTCAAAAATGATCAAGAGTATTGGGAAGCCCCAGAGCTAAATTTCAAGTGTCATAGCAAAGGGTCTAAATATTTATGTCCATGTGAAATTTTTGTTTTCCCATTTTAATAAATTTGCAAAAATCTCAAAAAATCAATTTTCACATTCTCGTTATGGGGTACTGAGAAGTGGTGGTCAGTCCATAGAGGGCACTGGGGTGCTGCCCACGTTAACTTACATTTCAAATGATACAGTGGAGCAAAATAGTATTTAGTCAGCCACTGAGTGTGCAAGTTCTCCTACTTGGAAAAATGAGAGAGGTCTGTAATTTTCATCATAGGTACACTGAGAGACAAAATAAGAAAATAAATCCACGAAATCACATTGTAGGATTTTTAAAGAATTTAATTGAAAATCATGGTGGAAAATAAGTATTTGGTCACCCACAAACAAGCAAGATTTCTGGCTCTCACAGACCTGTAACTTCTTCTTTAAGAAGCTCTTCTGTCCTCCACTCGTTACCTGTATTATTGGCACCTGTTTGCATCTGTATAAAAGACACCTGTCCACAGCCTCAAACAGTCAGACTCCAAACTCAACCATGGCCAAGACCAAAGAGCTGTCGAAGGACACAAGGAAGAAAATTGCAGACCTGCACCAGGCTGGGAAGAGTGAATCTACAATAGGCAAGCAGGTTGGTGTGAATAAATCAACTGTGGGAGCAACTGTAAGAAAATGGAAGACATACAAGACCATTGATAATCTCCCTCGATCTGGGGCCCCACGCAAGATCTCATCCTGTGGGGTCAAAATGATCATGAGAACAGTGAGCAAAAAAATCCCAGAAACTACACGGAGGGACCTGATGAATGACCTGCAGAGAGCTGGACCAAAGTAACAAGGCTACCATCAGTAAACACACTACGCCGAGAGGGACTCAGATCCTGCAGTGCCAGACGTGTCCCCCTGCTTAAGCCAGTACATGTCCAGGCCCGTCTGAAGTTTGCCAGAGAGCATATGGATGATCCAGAAGAGGATTGGGAGAATATCATGTGGTCAGATGAAACCAAAATAAAACTTTTTGGTAAAAACTCAACTCGTCGTGTTTGGAGGAAGAAGAATGATGAGTTGCATCCCAAGAACACCATACCTACTGTGAAGCATGGGGGTGGAAACATCATGCTTTGGGGCTGTTTTTCTGCAGAGGGGACAGGACGACTGATCAGTGGTAAGGGAAGAATGAACGGGGCCATGTATCGTGAGACTTTAAGCCAAAACCTCCTTCCATCAGTGAGGGCATTGAAGATGAAATGTGGCTGGGTCTTCCAGCATGACAATGATCCCAAACACACCGCTCAGGCAACGAAGAAGGTTATGTTACAAAGTATTGAGTTGAACTTTTGTTATTGACCAAATACTTATTTTCCACCATAATTTACAATTAAATTCTTTAAAAAATTTTAAATGTGATTTTCTGGATTTTTTTTCTCATTTTGTCTCTCATAGTTGAAGTGTACCTATGATAAATTACAGACCTCTCTCATCTTTCTAGGAGAACTTGCACAATCAGTGGCTGAATAAATACTTTTTTGCACCACTGTATATAAACAATTATGCAAACATGGTGAAAATAAATTAATTATACTGTACATTGCAACATAACCATGAAACTATGTAGTTACTCTATGTGGCTGATACCTTATCTTTTTAAAAATAAAAGACCTAATTTTTAAAAATCAATATATGTATTTACTTAGGTTCTTAAGTACAGTGCCAGTACACACTGTAGTCTATTGTTCATTTGTGTGGGGCGCTGGACAAGCAAGTTTCTATGAGGATGAGGGATGAGCTCACTCGGGATTTCTCCAGCTCTCTTGATGACAAATGGAGGTAGCAATCTGGATGCAATGTAAGTACAGTGATGTCGTTTTTGCTTTCCATGTTTGCTGTTTCAAAGTGCTGGCACAAAGAGTTGTGGAGAATGACATAATGATGAAGGTACTAGACTTGAAGAGACTGGTGAAAAAGGTTTTATCTAGACAATTACTGAGAAATGTGCAGGCCAGAAGGAAAAGAAGGCAAAATTTATGTTCAAGTATTTCTGCTGGCCAGTGTTTAGGTGGCATTACAGTGTGGTGCTCTGTTTAGACTTCTTTTTTTTTTTCAGTTCGTTTGCGCTGCCCTCAATTTGTAGCACTAGCCACCACTTGTATTGAGTGCAGATTGATGGGTGAAAACTTGATTTTTATTTAACACAAGGCCTCAACATGTACATATACATGCATTCTCCGTTCAAGAGCAAATAAACAAGCTTTTTTCTAGTGCTTTACCTTAAAATGGTGGGCCATGGACACACACACACACAGTGGATTGTATTCCAGATTCCTTTTGCACTTTTCACTAATATGTCAAATGAGATCAGATCCTTCTCTCCCACGTAAAAAGCATGCCAACCCACATATTGTTTACTTCCTGAAACCTACTGTAAACATGGTTTCTTACACCAGCTTATTATGTGCTGTCATATATGGGAAGAAACCAACTTCAACTTTCCCACATACACTTGTGGGAAAGTGCGACCACTGACCGCATGTTGACCCGTAGGGGGTTTGCTGTACCTGGTCAGTGAACAGTGCTATGTTGTTCTGCACAGAAGCATGCTGCCTAGTCCCACTACAGTGGTGCTTGAAAGTTTGTGAACCCTTTCAAATTTTCTATATTTCTGCATAAATATGAGCTAAAACATCATCAGATTTTCACACAAGTCCTAAAAGTAGATAAAGAGAACCCAGTTAAACAAATGAGACAAAAATATTATACTTGGTCATTTATTTATTGAGGAAAATGATCCAATATTACATATTAGTGAGTGGCAAATGTATGTGAACCTGTAGGATTAGCAGTTAATTTGAGGGTGAAATTAGAGTCAGGTGTTTTTAATCAATGGGATGACAATCAGGTGAGAGTGGTCACCCTGTTTTATTTCTCAGAAAGAGAGTTGTTGATGCTCATCAGGTTGAAAAAAGTTACAAAACCATCTCTAAAGAGTTTGGACTCCACCAATCCACAGTCAGACAGATTGTGTACAAATGGAGGAAATTCAAGACCATTGTTACCCTCCCCAGGAGTGGTCGACCAACAAAGATCACTCCAAGAGCAAGGCGTGTAATAGTTGGTGAGGTCACAAAGGACCCCAGCGTAACTTCTAAGCAACTGAAGGCCTCTCTCACATTGGCTAATGTTAATGTTCATGAGTCCACCATCAGAAGAACACTGAACAACAATGGTGTGCATAGCAGGGTTGCAAGGAGAAAGCCACTGCTCTCCAAAAAGAACATTGCTGCTCGTCTGCAGTTTTCTAAAGATCACGTGGACAAGCCAGAAGTTTACTGGAAGAATGTTTGTGGATGGATAAGACCAAAATAGAACTTTTTGGTTTAAAAGAAAAATGTTATGTTTAGAGAAAGGAAAACACTGCATTCCAGTATAAGAATCTTATCCCATCTGTCAAAACATGGTGGTGGTAGTATCATGGTTTGGGCCTGTTTTGCTGCATCTGGGCCAGGACGGCTTTGCCATCATGATGGAACAAATGAATTCTGAATGATATCAGAGAATTCTAAAGGAAAATACCAGGACATCTGTCCATGAACTGAATCTCAAGAGAAGGTGGTGGGTCATGCAGCAAACAAACGACCCTAAGCACACAAGTCGTTCTACAAAAAAATGGTTAAAGAAGAATAAAGTTCATGTTTTGGAATGGCCAAGTCAAAGTCCTGACCTTAATCAAATAGAAATGTTGTGGAAGGACCTGAAGTGAGCAGCTAATGTGAGGAAACCCACCAACATCCCAGAGCTGAAGCTGTTCTGTACGAAGGAATGGGCTAAAATTCCTCCAAGCCGGTGTGCAGGACTGATCAACAGTTACAGGAAACGTTTAGTTGCAGTTATTGCTGCACAGGGGGGTCACACCAGATACTGAAAGCAAAGGTTCACATACTTTTGCCTCTCACTAATATGTAATATTGGATCATTTTCCTCAATAAATAAATGACCAAGTATAATATTTTTGTCTCATTTGTTTAACTGGGTTCTCTTTATCTACTTTTAGAACTTGTGTGAAAGTCTGATGATGTTTTAGGTCATATTTGTTACGGTTCAGGCATCCCAAGCCGGAGGGAGGCGCCAGCCGCGCCAACATGGCGGCCGCACCACTATAAATAGCGCTTCCTAAGGGCCGGCCGACGGCGCACTATCGGCTTTCTTATGCGATTTCTCTCGCGTTTTGAAGAGTTTTCAGTAGCAATTTTCACAGTTCTTAAAGGTACGACTGGTCCTAAAAAAGGACCAGCCGAGTAGAGTTCGGAGACTCGAGGTAAAGTTTAATAGGGAATTAGATAGGAGAAGGGACAGATTGTATCGCTACTGACCTCTCTTCCTCCTTTGTTCCGCTGCGCTCCTCGCTCGCCGGTCGCCGTCGCCTATCGGCCACCACTCCTTTTCCTCCGGTGCCTCCCGGCTTGTCACAGCCTCAGCACTCTCCCTCCCCGTTGGGGATTCACTGTTCTCTGCTCTACGGCCCGTTTCCTTAGCGCTCGCCCGCCGAGCAGCGCAACAGAGACACCTCTGCTACGCCTCGGCTACACCTGGGTCTCTTCGGAGATCTCCCTACTGCGCATGCGCAGCTCTCCCCTAGGCTCGCTGCATAGCGATCTCCTTTATGTTTCTTTAACTGTAATCAGCGTTACTCTGCCTTTCACGCCTGTGGCGTTATTTCTGTTATTTCCTCATCCCTCCGTTTTTCCCCTTATAAGCCTTTTTTGGCAATCGTTGCCTTGGTTTGAGCCCGTTGTATACGGCCCTTCAGTTTGCCATTACACTCTTAGTCTGTTATATCCTCGGTTCCTCTTACGGCCACTTGGCGTAGTGGTAACTCACTCACCACCTGCTGCCTAGACTCTCAGGATCGAATCCCGGTCGCAGTCACTCCCACGAGTGCCTGTGCTTTCCACTTTTCTCTCGCATCCATCCTTCCGCTGTTACACCTTGGTGTGTATATTTCTTTATTTTCTTAAGACAGTTGTCATTGATGTTTTATATTTCATATTCAGATTTATTTTTCCTGCATTTGGGTCCTCCATCCCCTGCCCCTCTCCCTCGACCAGGATCCTATTCCTGGTCGACTCGTAACAATATTTATGCAGAAATACATACAATTCTAAAGGGTGCACAAACTTTCAAGCACCACTGTATATGCGAATACCTGACAACATCTTCCATTTACACTTTTAGAAAATATGACCAAGAGGAATTTCCCATGAAGCTGTATTCATTTGCATGAACCCTTTAAGGAGGTCATCACATTATCACACAAATGATCACACAGAACACAAATTATCAGCATTTTTTGTAAGTACAACTTGTATTCTTGTAAAACATAGATTATTTCGTATTTCTGCTGAAGAGTGTAATTTTTGCCTGTTGTCTATATTGCTGTAGTACATTGCTAACTGATGTTACTTATTAGCAACATTAACCTTGTAGCTCCAGTGGTACATTCACTCAAGAACCAAACACTGAACAACAAAATACTGAGCACCAGCCATGCTTGGTTAATCAGTGACATTTTTGGCTGTCAGCCTAACTCATGACTGGAAGCAGCGTCTGGTTTCATGCTCGAAACATATGATGATGAATTTAACCCGGAGCTTAAATAATAAATACTACACTCACTGTCCATTTCATCAGTTCCACGTACCATATAGAAGCACTTTGTACTTACACAATTACAGACTGATCTGTTTCTCTAAATGCTTTGGTTGTCCCCTTTACTCTAATAGTCAGGACCCCCACGGAACTAAAGTGTCACAAGAACCGATACTTCGGTACCAGGTCAATACCAAAATTCAGAAAACGTAACGGTTCTTATTTCCTGTGCTACCGAAGGCATCACAGATCTCCCAGACCACATGGAGGCAGCATAATAAGCCTACATGTATAGTTGTAAATGGAAGAAGAACGACACATCATCATAATGATGATTTTCCAAAAGCAAGCAAAAGAAGCAGGTAGCCTGTGACTAGGTGGAAAAGAAAAGTCCTGCTACATGTATTAATTATTGCCTCCGCTACTTCAAAACTTTATGAATTCGCAGAACTATGCAGAGAGCTTTGATGGATGATGGATGCAGAGCAAAACAAAAGTGGAGATTTTGTTGGAGTACCGAAATTGGTATCGAGAATCGTAGAATTTTAGTGGGATTGGTACCAATTACTAAATGTCTGGTATTGTGACATCCCTACTTTACTCTGTTCTCTAATGATCAGATATGACTGATGGAGTGCACAGTGAGTGAACAGTGTTTAAAGGGAGAGCACTGCAGTGATACTGATGTGCTTGTGGTGAGTTACTGTGTGTTGTTCTGGTACGACTGGATCAGACCCAGCAGTGCTGCTGGAATTTTTAAACACGGTTCACTCTGTCACGACACGGTTAGAAAGTAGAAGCCAGGTGTTATGAGTCGACCAGGGGAAGGGGTACTGGTCGAGGGAAGGCGGTTGAGGAGGGAGGACCCAAACGCAGGAAAAAAGATATGAATATGAAATATGGGATACAGTATATAATCGCCTGGAATAAAGAAAAAGGCTTATACACTTTGGTGTAGCGGCTGGGAGGCAGATGCGGACCCTACGAGGAAAGCCCAGGAACTCCTGTGAGTTTCAGTGGCCGGGATTCGATCCTGGGCTTTAAGGCAGCGTGAGGCGAGCGAGTTGCCACTACACCAAGTGGCCGTGAGAGAAGCGGGGGGCGCAGTTGAATAAGTGAGTAAGGGCAAACTGAGGGGCCGTACACAACGGACTCAAACAAAGGATGCAAGTGCCAAACAGGCTATTAATGAAAGGTAGGGAAAGGATATTAAACAACAATACTAATGCCCCAGGCGTGAGAGGGCGATTACAATTGATTGCGCTTAAGGAAACGAAAAAGGAACGCTAAGCAGCGAACCTGGGGAAGAACCGCGCATGCGCGGTGGGGGAGATCTCCGATGAGATCCAGGAACAGCCGTAGCGTTAGCAGCGGCGCCAGCCGCGCTGCGCGGAGCGCGAGCGCCGAATAAGCGGGTCAAAAAATGGAATAAAAAGAGGACTTCCCGGGGGAAAGGAGAAGCGCTGAGACGGGCGGCCAGCCGGAGGGCGCCAGGGGAGCGAGAAAGACAAGCGAGCGTCGGCGAAAGGCGTCCTAGGAACGCAGCGGGACGGAGGAGGAAGAGAGGTCAGTAGCGGTAAACTGTCCCTCCTTCTATCTAATTCCCTGACCAGTTCACCTCGAGTCTCCCGAGCTCTACTCGGCTGGTCCGCTTTTCGGGCCAGTCGTACCTCTAAGCCCTTACTGATCGCTACTGAAATCCCTTCGAAAACGCGAGAGAATAGCACATGGCAATCAATAGTGCACCGACGGGCGGCGTTTAGGAAGCGCTCTTTGTAGTAGTGCGGCCGCCATGTTGATGCGGCCGGCGACGCCCTCCGGCTTGGGTTGCCTGGACCGTAACAGCACCCCCCCCCCGGGGGGCAGCCTCAGACGTCCCCAGACCGGCGGCCCCTTCCCGCCGGAAGTCCCGGATGAGAGACCGGTCCAGGATGTGCCGGTCAGGAACCCAGGAGCGCTCCTCCGGGCCGTAACCCTCCCAGTCGACCAGGTACTGAGTGCTGCCCTGCACGCGGCAGGAGTCAAGGAGCTGGCAAACAGTGTACACCGGGCTCCCCTGGACAATGCGAGGGGCAGGCGGCCGACTGGGAGGGGTAAGGGTCTGACACAGGACGGGCCTGAGTTGGGACACGTGGAAAGCGGGGTGGACTCTCATGGCCGGAGGAAGATCGAGCCGGTAGGTAACCAGATTGATCCTCCGTACCACCCTGAAGGGTCCCACGTGCTTGGGCCCCAACTTGCCCTTGGCCCCTCTGAGGGGGAGGTGTCGTGTAGACAACCACACCCGCTGGCCCAGACGGAAAGAAGGGGCTGGCCGGCATTTGCGGTCCGCCGTACGCCACATGCCCTCCACCGCCCGACAGAGAAAGGCTCACGCGTTGGTCCAGGCCCTTTTGCAGCGGCCAACAAAGCGCGCGGCCGAAGGGACCCCGGCCTCCCGCTCCTGTTCAGGGAAGAGAGGCGGAGGGAACCCGAACTGACACTCGAAGGGCGACATGCCCAGAGCCGAGTGCCGTAGGGTGTTGTGGGCGAACTCTGCCCATAGCAATTGCTCGGACCAAGTGGAGGGGCTCCTGGCAGTGAGGCATCAGAGCATGGCGGCCAGGTCTTGGTTGACGCGCTCCGTTTGGCCGTTGGACTTGGGGTGAAACCCCGAGGACAGGCTGGCTGTGGCCCCCAGAAGGTGGCAAAAGGCCGTCCAGAATCGGCTTGCGAATTGTGGACCTCGGTCCGACACCACATCACTGGGCAGGCCGTGAACCCGGGCGACGTGGAGGAGAATGAGGTCAGCCGTCTCCCGTACCGTAGGCAGCTTGGGCAATGCCACGAACTTGCAGGCCTTAGAGAATCGGTCGACGATGACAAGGATGACGGTGCAACCCCGAGAAGGGGGCAAGCCCGTAATGAAATCAAGGGATATGTGGGACCAGGGCCGAGAGGGGACCGGAAGCGGCTGAAGAAGGCCGCTGGGTCGCTCCCGGGGAGTCTTGTTCCTGGCACAAACCTCACAGGCGGCAACGAAGCCCTTGACGTCCGCCTCCATGCCTGGCCACCAGAAGGTCTGCCTGAGGAACTCGTAGGTGCGAGCGGCTCCAGGGTGCGCTGTGAAGCGGGCCTCATGGCCCCAGCGCATGACCTCCTGCCGTGCGGAAGTGGGGACAAACCTGCGGCCTGGAGGGCCGGTCCCCAGGTCAGGCTCCCGGCAGAGAGCCCTGGCGATGACCTGGTCGACCCCCCAGGTCAGGGCCCCAACGAACCGAGCCGAGGGAAGTATGGGATTGGGCGTGGAAGGAGCCTCGGGGGGATCCCACTGCCTGGAGAGGGCGTCGGGCTTGACGTTCCTAGAACCCGGCCGGAAGGAGACCGTGAAGTTGAACCTGGCAAAAAACAGCGAACAATGGGCCTGATGGGCGTTGAGGCGCTTGGCCTGCTGAATGTATGCCAGGTTCTTATGGTCTGTCCAGACCAGGAATGGGTGCTTGGCCCCCTCCAGCCAGTGGCGCCACTCCTCTAACGCCAGTTTAATGGCCAGGAGTTCCCAGTCGCCGACCGGGTAGTTGCGCTCGGCGGGGGTCAGACGGCGGGAGAAATAGGCACAGGGATGGAGTTTGTGGGCCGGGGCAGAGCGTTGACAGAGGACGGCCCCGACTGCCACTTCAGAAGCATCTACCTCGACGACAAATGCCTCCTCGGGATCAGGGAAGCAAAGCACAGGTGGATTAGTCAGAAGCCTCTTGATCTCCAGGAAGGCCCGTTCTGCTGCCTCCGGCCAGCGGAACGGTCCAGCCTCCTTGCGGGTGAGGGAGGTGAGTGGAACGGCGATGGTCCCGAAGTCCCTAACAAACCGACGAAAGAAATTGGTGAAGCCCAGGAACTGCTGGACCTGCCGTACCGAGGAGGGGCAGGGCCAATCCGCCACAGCCCTGGTCTTGGCCGGGTCCATGCTGAGACTCCCATGGGAGACTACAAACCCCAAAAAGGAGATGGAGGGGACATGGAACACCGATTTCTCCAGCTTCACAAAGAGTCGTTTGGCAAGGAGGAGCTGGAGGACACGGCGGACATGCTGGACGTGCTCTGTTTTTGTCTTGCTAAAGATCAGGATGTCGTCGAGGTAGACGTAGACATACCGGTCAAGGGCCTCTTGCAAGACGTCATTAATGAGACGTTGGAAGACGGCGGGGGCATTCATGAGGCCGAAGGGCATCACCAGATACTCATAATGCCCCATGGGTGTAAGGAAGACCGTCTTCCACTCGTCCCCCGGTCGGATGCGGACGAGATTGTAGGCGCTCCGAAGGTCCAGTTTGGTGAAAACCCTGGCGCCCTGGAGCGCCTCAAACGCCGTGTTCATGAGTGGTAGGGGGTAACGGTCTTTGACCGTAACGGCGTTGAGGCCCCGGTAGTCTACGCAGGGGCGAAGGGACCCATCCTTGTTCCCTACAAAAAAGAAACCCGCCCCAGCGGGCGAAGAGGATGGGCGAATGAACCCCGACCGCAAGGCCTCAGCGATGTACGACCGCATGGCCTCCTGTTCGGTGCGATTGAGGGAGAAGAGCCTCCCTCGAGGCGGGGAAGCACCGGGCAGAAGGTCAATGGCGCAGTCGTACTCGCGATGCGGAGGGAGGAGCTGGGCCTCCCCCTTGCTGAATACCCTGCCCAGGTCCTTGTACTGGGCGGGGACTGAGGAGAGGTCCCGCTCTGGCTGCCGCACAGGGGGGGTAGGCGGGGAGATGAGGCAGGCCTCCAGACACCTAGGGGACCATGAGAAAACTGACCCAGACTGCCAGTCGATTGAGGGGTTATGGTGCTGTAGCCAAGGGAACCCCAAAACCAATTGGTTATGGGGGGTCTGGGTTACAAGGAGAGGCAGTAACTCTGTATGGTCCCCGATGGTCACTTGGAGGAGAGAGGTCTGATGCGTAACCGGGCCGCAGCCCAAGGACCGTCCGTCCAGGGTCCTGAACGACCGGGGCCGCTGGAGGACCTCCAGCCATGCGTGGAGCTGTTGGGCGAGGCGACCATCGATAAAGTTCCCAGCGGCCCCAGAATCCACCAGGGCCCGAACGACCTTGAGGGGACCCCCTCCCTGGCCAATACTGGCCTGTAGGGAGAGACCGGACCGGGGAGGTAAAGATGCCTCTAGGACCGGCCTCCCCGCCCGGTCCCGGGCCTTGCTTTTCCCGACCGGCGTGGGGACCCCGCCCTGGAACCCAAAGGAGGGGAACCGGCTCTGGCCAAGTCCATGGGTTCCTCGGCGTCTCTGCTGGCCGGAGGGTACATGACCTGAGCCCTGGCGAGCCAAACGGGGTACCGGGACCCACGGGCGGCCGCCTTTTCCCGCGCCTTCTGGCATCGGCGAGTGTCCAGGGAAGTGGCGAGGGTGTAGAAGTCGTTAAGGCTCGCGGGAGGGTCGCGTGTGGCCAGCTCATCCTTGAGACCCTCACTGAGACCCTTCTGGAAGATGGCCATGAGGGCCGGGTCATTCCAACCGCTCTCAGCGGCCAGGGTCTGAAAGTCGATGGTGTACTCGGCCGTCGAGCGCGAACCCTGGACAAGCTCAGTGAGACGAGACGCGGCATCCCGCCCGCCATTAGGGTGGAAGAACGTGTCCTTAATGGCTTGTGTAAAGGCGGATTCAGAGCTGCAGACTTGAGAGCCCGACTCCCACTGGGCCGTGGCCCAGGCCAGGGCACGGCCCGAAAGCAGGGAGATGATATAAGCCACCCGAGAGCGTTGCGTAGGAAAGCGGGAGGGCTGCAGCTCGAACGTCAGCGAGCACTGCAGTAAAAATCCCTTTCAACGCTCCGCTTCCCCTGCGAACCTCTCGGGGGCAGTGATAGGGGTGTCCCCTGTAGCAACGGCCCTAGGAGCCAGAGCGGGGGGAGGGGAAGTCGGCGGCCCCTGGGGCGGGGGTGCACTCGACAGCTTGGCCGTCAACTGCGTGACCGCCAAGGTAAGTTCTTGCACCTGTTGCACCAGGGCGGTTAGTTGCTGCTCGTGCCGACCAAGGGTGACGCCGTGGTGCTGACGCACAGTCCCCACCGTTGGGGGGGATGGAGGGGGAGGTGCACCTGCTGGGTCCATACTGGGTGCACTATACTGTTATGAGTCGACCAGGGGAAGGGGTACTGGTCGAGGGAAGGCGGTTGAGGAGGGAGGACCCAAACGCAGGAAAAAAGATATGAATATGAAATATGGGATACAGTATATAATCGCCTGGAATAAAGAAAAAGGCTTATACACTTTGGTGTAGCGGCTGGGAGGCAGATGCGGACCCTACGAGGAGCGCGAGCGCCGAATAAGCGGGTCAAAAAATGGAATAAAAAGAGGACTTCCCGGGGGGAAGAAGAAGCGCTGAGACGGCGGCCAGCCGGAGGGCGCCAGGGGAGCGAGAAAGACGAGCGAGCGTCGGCGGCGAAAGGCGTCCTAGGAACGCAGCGGGACGGAGGAGGAAGAGAGGTCAGTAGCGGTAAACTGTCCCTCCTTCTATCTAATTCCCTGACCGGTTCACCTCGAGTCTCCCGAGCTCTACTCGGCTGGTCCGCTTTTCGGCCAGTCATACCTCTAAGCCCTTACTGATCGCTACTGAAATCCCTTCGAAAACGCGAGAGAATAGCGCATGGCAATCGATAGTGCACCGACGGGCGGCGTTTAGGAAGCGCTCTTTGTAGTAGTGCGGCCGCCATGTTGACGCGGCCGGCGACGCCCTCCGGCTTGGGTTGCCTGGACCGTAACACCAGGTGCGAGTTTATTCCATAAACAGAGCAATCAGATACAAGCGAGGCCAAAACCAGAAGATCAGTCCAAAATACAAAGCTGACAAAACTGAAACGCAAACCAGAACGGATAGTAGTTAAACGAAGAACCAGGGTCAAAACCAGAACAGCACAGAGGGTAGGTAAACGCTCAGAAATGTGATGCATAGCAAAACAAGACTTCGCAACGAATGCCCAAATCCGCCGGTCTTAAAAAGACAACGGAAACCACGAGAGAGCGTAGCGATCAATATTAAGGCGAGGGCGACCTCTGTTAGTGGGAGGAGGAACCAGCAGCCTCAGGTGTAACACACTCACTGTGTCACGAAACACTCCATTAGGCACATGTGCCATATTGCTCCACCTTGTAGATGTAAAGTGAGAGACAGTAGCTCCTCTGTTGTTGCACAGTCTAAGTTAGTCATCCTCTAAGCCTTGATCTGTGCTCACAGGATGATAGTGGCTGCACATTTTTGGCTGCTGGACTATTTTCAGTCTAGCAGTGAGACTGGGGTGTTTAAAACTCCAGCAGCACTGCTGGGTCTGATCCACATGTACCAGCACAACACACACTAATACAACAATTCCACATTAGTGTCACTGATGATGCTGAGAATGATACACCACCCAAATAGTACCTGATCTGTGCTGGTCCTGTGGGGGTGTCCTGATCATTAGAGAGCAGAGTAAAGTAGGGATGTCACACCACCAGAAATTTAGCATTCGGTACGAATACCATTAAAATTCTACGATTCTAGATACCAATTTGGATACTACAACCAAAAATTAAAAAATGATATACTAGGTTATGAATTCTCTAGTTTCAGTTTTTGCTTACATTAAATAAGTCAAGCATTTGTTTGTATCCATGCTTTTCCGCGCTCTACATCAAAACTTTTTCCATGCTTCATGTCAGTTTTTGTCATATTTTCTATGACTCTGACATGCTTTGGATATGGTTTGCTGTGCTTTCCTGCTTGACATCCTCTTCATGTTGATGCTTTGAAAATTAGGAGAATTCGTTTTTCAGTTCAGCGTGGATTGCGGCAAATGCTTGAACAGTTCAAACCAATACCATCTAGCAACAAGAAATGATTTCATGTACACAGAGATTTGGACATATGGCATCTTTAGACACAAAGATTGTGGTCTCGCTCTGATTTTTAAACTCTATGTATTGAAACTGAAATTGAAAATACCATTTGGGACTGTGGTGGCCTAGTGGTTGAGGTGCAGGACTATGGACCAGAAGGTCCAGGGTTCAAATCCCACCTCAGTCAAGCTGCCACTGTTGGCTCCTTGAGCAAGACCCTTAACCCACAATTGCTTGGATTGTAAGATTGTACCAACTGTAAGTCGCTCTGGATAAGGGCGTCTGCTAAATGCTGTAAATGTAAATGAAATATATGTATTGAAACGAAGCGTTTAGCTTCACTTATGCTTAATAGTAATGGAAGCCGACTTAACTTGGCCTTAAGCATCTGTTTGTTTACCAAAAAGACTGTCTGCCTTTCTCTGTGTAAATTCTAAGTCACATGATCGACTGTGGCTTTCTGTGGTCTCAGTTATGGTGTTATTAGACTGTAGTACTGCCAAAATGTGGCATGATGATGAACTGAACAGTGCTCGGAGTCATGAAGCCAGCGCTGTGCGACGGTCTTTGCATTGTGAATGTTCTTTTCAACATTTTCAGATTTTTGGTCTCGACAAAGTATTGGTTCTCATGATATCCCTAGAGTAAAGGTGACAAAGTATGTAGAGAAACAGATGGACAACAGTCTGTAATTACAGAACTACATAGTGATTCCATATGGTGAGTGGAACTGAAGAGGTTTTGTTGTTATTGTTGTTTTTTCCAATCTGCCTACCTCTGTTTTCCAGTATGGCCTTCTCAATGACTTCTCTGGCTCGGATCACACGATTCTCTGTCTCAGCACTCAGCTAGAGTACACAAATAAATCAAACTCCTCAGTTTTATACAAAGGTAATACACTAAAGTCCTTGTTGGAAACCTTAAAGGTATTACTGACTGACACAGTTTTCCCTTTGGTTCAGATTTATCAAAACATTCTCAGATATGGAATATAAAGACAATCAATTCTGCAGTACAGAATAGCTTTTCCTTTTCCAGTAACATACCATACCTTAATCTTATAAAGACCTTTTCCCAGTCTGACCAAATCCTCAGCTGTGAGGTTGTTTCCATTCAAGAACATATACTATAAGAAAATACCATGTGAACAGAAGACTAAATACATAAATGTAACATACTGTAGAAATAAATGTTAATAATCCTGTACAGTATTTTTCCACAAAACCTTAAACTAGAAATAAGCTGGTTAACTACAAGGACTGAATATTCGATGCTTTAGGCACTGACAGCAGCAACAGTGTTATGAAAGTTAGAGTCCAAGAGTCTCCCGGTCCAACACAGCAGTGATGAATACCAATCAAGAAGTATTGTTTTGTAGTAATGACTTTGTAATTTAGACTTGATTTGGTGTTATCTAGTATGTCATACATGATGATAATTCAATATTCAACCTAATATACCTTCCTTCATTCAGGTCACATACACTACAATGTGACTGTGAACTGAAAATGGATCAATTAATTACTTGAGTAACACCGAGTGTGTAAAATGTTATGAAACTCATACCTCTTCTTCTTTCTTTGACTGGATTTTATTAACTGTAAAATAAAAAAAAGAATAAGCATGGAATAGGAAGTTCTGCTTTATCACTTTAAAGATGATGTACATTGAAAAAAGAATATGATATAAAAAAGAAAAAACATTAAAACAATATCACACATGAAAAGACAAAAGATATGTTGTACCAGGTTCTCCACAAGTGCTCCTGCAAAAACATCAATTCAGTAAGGTGCATAAACAAGTAGACACATAAACTAGAAAAAACAGAATAAAATAAACAGCATACTTACATGGCTCAATATGATTGTTATTCACTACAGGGTGGATGAATTAATACAGGAACACAAATCAGGTACTCAATAACCTGTTGGTGGTAAACCGGAAAGCCAAGTGCTTAAACTAGTGTCAGCTTTTATAAGCTGGTTAAGAATATGATGATGTAATGTTGAAATTGTGTAAATATGATCTAAGGGAGGTTGCTGACTCTGTGTTATGATCACTTTAACCAAACGTACACTCAAACACACACCCACACGCTGAAAATGACGTATAATGTTGTCTTGTCACAGACAGCTATTAACCATAAACGTAAAAAGGTTAACTATCACATCACTTGTGGTTGAGATAAGCCAGTGTTTTGCATGTTTAAGCGTTTTTCTGCTCCCAACACACCTGATCCAACTACTCAGCTCATTAACAAGCCCATTATTGAGTTAAAGTGGGTGTGTTTAAACAGGAGAAGCACTACATTGTGCAGAGCGGTGGGGCGCCAGGACCAGGATTGAGAAACACTGAGATAAGCAAACGTGACATGGAGGTTGTTTCGTTTCTAGCTAAAGTCTTTTCCCCTGGTTCCTGGATACAAACGTGGTTTTGCTTTCACGTGGTGTAATAAGTGGCTTCGGATAAAAGTGGTGTGTGGGTTTTTGCTTTTTTGTTGTGCTGCCCTGAGTGAAGGCTGTGCAGTGTGGGTAGAGCTCTTGCTATGGGTTATAGTGCTCCTCTGTCAAGGACATATTTGTGTACAAATACACCCATGCTTGGTCGATATTATTGATATTTAATAAATAACCATTTACATTTACAGCATTTAGCAGACGCCCTTACCCAGAGCGACTTACAACTGATACAGTCTTACAATCCAAGCAATTGTGTGTTAAGGGTCTTGCTCAAGGACCCAACAGTGGCAGCTTGGCAGAGGTGGGATTTGAACCCTGGACCTTTTGGTCCATAGTCCAGTATCTTAACCACTAGGCTACCACGGTTCCAATATTTATCAAAACTAAGAATTTTGGTTTAATGACTCAGTGATCTAAATCAATCTAAAGTATTCTATACATAATATTCCAATTTTTTTTCTATTTATTTACCAACATATTTGTCAGACAAAACATTTAATGAAATTTTCACATAATTTAAGCGTTCCCAGTAAGTTAACTATAAATGTTATTGTTAATAACCGGGAGTCCGTCTGTGTGGAGTTAGCATATCCTCCCTGTGTCCTCCAACATTCCAAAGACGTGTTAGTTTACTTGGTGTTTGTACAGTTGGTACTTTCTAAAGTATGGTTGTTACATTCATTTGCTTAATAAATAAGTGGTTGTTGAAGTTGAGAGTGCAGCCTGCTTGTTGTCAGAACTTGCAGTAGAAGAGCTTGGAGTGTGTCTCTCAGTGGTAGTGAGTGAAATGAGATCCAAAGTGCTGTAATCAGCCTCATATACTCTCACCGGCCACTTGAAACCTGTTTAACTGCTTGTTAATGAAAATCTAATCAACCAATTATGCACAGCCAACCAGACCGATTTGGTGCTGATAGAAAGGCAACAGTAACTCGAGCATACAGCAGAGGTATACAGAATAGCATCTCTGAATGCACAACATGTCGAACCTTGAAGCACATGGGCTACAGCAGCAGAAAGACCACACCGGGTGCCACTCCTATCAAATAAGAACAGACAACTGAGGCTTGCAGTTCACATGGGCTCACCAAAATTGTGCAACAGAAAATCGTTGCCTGGGCTGACTCTCAATTTCTGCTGGGACATTTGTATTGTAAGGTTTGAATCTGATGTAAACAAAGCCATCATGTCTTGTATCAACAGTTCAGGCTGCTTCTGGTGGTGGTGTAATCTTTGGACCAATTAACACAAATTGAGCACTGTTTAATTGCAAAAGCCTACCTGCGTATTGCTGCTGACCATGCCCATCCCTTTATTACTCACAAAGCTCAAATCATCTCAAATTGGTTTCTCGAAAAAGAAAATGAGTTTACTGTATTCAAATAGCCTTCAGTCACCAGATCTCAATCCATTAGATCACCAAATTATCTGCGGTTTATTAGTAAAGTACGTAACCGACGGTTCCCTCCCGAAGGGTGGACAACCACAGACAGCAGACAGCTTGTTGTACCGCGCCATCTAGTGGTTTATGTAAGAAACACTTTCAAGCCATAGCTATCCAGTGTGGAATTGTAGTACAACGTATTAGTTTACCTCGTTAGTGTGACCCTTATTTAGTGGTAGATGTGTTCACCTCTCCCTTTCCTGTCCTCGCCTTCACAATACACAGCAAAGAACCGACAATTACTATGTAATAACACACCTTATTAACAATTAACAGCAAACTAAAGCATTATACACTGTCATATTTAACAGAACATAACTACTAATGCATCACAAGCATGCTGCTTTATGAAGGAATGTTCAATCACAAACATTTTTGCCAACAAATATAAAATAACGCTTGTAATTAATCACAAAATATTCTATGTAATCACGTTTCATTACACTTTACAGCACTTTTAACCAAAAACTAAACAAGGATGGCTTACAAGAATAGTGGTTATTCACTAATGAATAAAAAATAGAACTTCTTTTTTCAAGTTGTGCTTGAAAGTTTGTGAACCCTTTAGAATTTTTTAGATTTCTGCATAAATATGACCTAAAACATCATCAGATTTTCACACAAGTAATAAAAGTAGATCAAAAGAACCCAGTTAAAGAAATGAGACAAAATTATTATACTTGGTCATTTATTTATTTATTTATCAGTCCTGCACACCGGCTTGGAGGAATTTTAGCCCATTCCTCTGTACAGAACAGCTTCAGCTCTGGGATGTTGGTGGGTTTCCTCACATTAGCTGCTCGCTTCAGGTCCTTCCACAACATTTCCATTGGATTAAGGTCAGGACTTTGACTTGGCCATTCCAAAGCATAAACTTTATTCTTCTTTAATCATTCTTTAGTAGAACGGCTTGTGTGCTTAGGGTCGTTGTCTTGCTGCATGACCCACCTTCTCTGGAGATTCAGTTCATGGACAGATGTCCTGGCATTTTCCTGATATAATTCAGAATTCATTGTTCCATCAATGATGGCAAACCATGATACTACCACCACCATGTTTCACAGATGGATAAGGTTCTTATGCTGGAATGCAGTGTTTTCCTTTCTCCAAACATAACGCTTTTCTGTTAAACCAAACAGTTCTACTTTGGTCTCACCCGTCCACAAAACATTCTTCTTCTTCCAACAGCCTTCTGGCTTGTCCACGTGATCTTTAGCAAACTGCAGATGAGTCATCAATGTTCTTTCTGGAGAGCAGTGGCTTTCTCCTTGCAAACCCTGCCATGCACTCCATTGTTGTTTGTTCAGTGTTCTTCTGATGGTGGACTCATGAATATTAACATTAGCCAATGTGAGAGGCCGTCAGTTTGTTAGAAGTTACCCTGAAAACCCCACCCTGGGTCCATTGTGACCTCGCCAAACTATTACACGCCTTGCTCTTGGAGTGATCTTTGTTGGTCGACCCACTCCTGGGGAGGGTTAACAACAACATACACAAAAAACCCAAAAAATATTACAAACCATACAATACATTACGTACAACAAATTACAACGCCTTGCGGCTTGGGTGATCTTTGTTGGTCCGACCACATCCTGGGATGGTAACATGGTCCTTGAATTTTCCTATTTCCCCATTTTGTTACACAATAATCTGTCTGACTGTGGATTGTTGGAGTCCAAACTCCTCAAACTCTTTAGAAGATGGTTTTTGTACCTTTTCCATTTTCCATTTTCCAGCCTGATGAGCATCAACAACTCTTTTTCCCTGAGCTCCTCAGAAATCTCCTTTGTTCGTGCCATGATACACTTCCACAAACATGTGTTGTGAAGAGCAGACTTTTGATAGATCCCTGTTCTTTAAAATAAAAAGGGGTGCCCCACTCACACCTGATTGGCATCCCATTGACTGAAAACACCTGACTTTAATTTTCACCTTCAAATTAACTGCTAATCCTAGAGGTTCACATACTTTTGCCACTCACTAATATCTTAATATTGGATCATTTTCCTCAATAAATAAATGACCAAGTATAATATTTTTGTCTCATTTGTTTAACTGGGTTCTCTTCGTCTACTTTTAGGATTTTTGTGAAAAGCAAAAGTCTGATGTTTTACGTCATATTTATGCAGAAATATAGAAAATTCTAAAGAGTTAGCCAACTTCCAAGCACCACTATAGCGGTAAAGAAGAGGAACCTCACCCTACATTAGCATAATACAAAAATACACGGGTGTTTCATGACTACTTGTTGTACTGGGTACCACAGAATTAAGTCAGTCATACAGGAAAAGCATCTTGAAAAAGGCCTGTTACATGTATTTTACATGAATGTAGTTTATGTGTATTTTCTTGAACAAATAAAAACAGATAAACAAAAGTTTTACACACAACATTGCTCCTCTCTCTTTTTTGCCTTTCTGCATTGTCTCTTTCTCTCTGTTCTGATGCTGCTTTCCCTTTTCCTCCTTGTTGCATTATCTCTCATTATCCTACTCACTGTTTTGTTTCACCTTCTCCCTTGTTCCATGTTCTGATTGCATTTAGGCCCAACTCTGCATGTGAAATGGTGATGTTGTCTTTGCATCATCTGTTCATGCTGACCTGAAAAATGAGTAGTTTACAGTTATGTTGCCTATACTGCGATTCATTTTGCAAGCTTCTTTTATCAATGCCCGTAATACTAACTAGCAAAAATAAAGCTTTTGCTAATATAACATTATTTTGCTAAATTCATTATTGCCTCTGTTTTAGTGGTCTAATATATATTGTTGGTATGTTAAACAGTTATAAGTAGCAAGCCAAAACATAACTATGGGCTTTCATTACCTTGGCTGCTTCATGGCTGGCTTTCTTTTAATATTTACACATGTCCATCACTCCATTATCCTGAAACTGGCATTGACTGAAAGCATTATTTGCTCAAGCTTTTGAAAAGATGCTGGGTAATTATGGGAAACATATTGCCTAGTTTTACCACCGTCAGTGTGTGGATAAATAAGGGGCACACAAACGCCATTCATCCACAAACCCGCCAACCCTACCACCCATCACCAGTGTTACAATAGACTGCTCAAGAGCTTCTTCCCTTCTTCTTCTCTGTCATCAACAACTCCTGGTCATGTCCCTTCTGCCTTCAAGGGTGCAAGAGTCATTAATATCTTGAAGAAACCTTCACTCGATATCTCAGACAACAACAACTACAGACCGGTATCATTTCTCTCTTTCCGCTCAAAAAATACTTGAACGTGCTGTCTATAATCAGTTGTCAACCTTTTTCATACAGAATAACCTACAGGATCAATGGTTTCAAAGCTGCTCATTCCATCGTAACTGCCCTGGTGGCTGTTTCTGAGAAGCTTCATGCTGCCAGAGCATCCAATCGTTCATTAGTTTTGATCCTTCTAGACTTTTCAGCTGCCTTAACACAGTCAGCCACATGATTTTCCTTTCTGTCCTCTCCAGTGTCAGAAACACAGGCTCAGTTCCACAAGGCTCGGTTCTGGGACCTCTTCTTTTCTCTCTCTACACCTGTTCTCTTGGTAAAGTCATAACTTCTCATTGCTTCTCCTATCACTGTTATGCTGATAACACTCAGCTAATCCTCCATTTTCCTCCAACAGATGTGCAGGTCTCCACACATATCTCAGCATGTCTGTAGAGCATCTCATCATGGATGGCAGCTCATCATTTCAAGCTAAACTACAGCAAAACGGAACTGCCCTACATTCCTGCAGATGGGTCCCCTTATCAAGAGCTTGCCATCTCCCAAGGTAAACTCTGTGAACTCACACCCTCTGTGAACTCAAGAAACCTTGGAGTTATCTTTGACAACCAGTTGAGTTTCTCTTCTCATAACGTCAAACTGACCCAGTCATGCAGATACCTCCTCTACTACATCAGGAGAATTCAACCCTTCATTTCCAGGGAAGCCACCGAGGTGCTTGTCCAGTCTCTTGTTGCATCAAAACTAGATTACTGCAATGCTCTCCTGGCTGGACTTCCAATGTGTACAATCAGACCCCTGCAGCTGATTCAGAATGCAGTGACTCGTCAGGTTTTCAATTTACCCAAGTTTTCTCATGTCACCCCACTTCTGCTGGCTACCTGTCGTTAACATAACAAAGGTTATGTTACAAAGTATTGAGTTGAACTTTGTTATTGACCAAATATTTATTTTCCACCATGATTTACAATTAAATTCTATAAAAATCCTACAATGTGATTTCCTGGATTTTTTTTCTCATTTTGTCTCTCATAGTTGAAGTGTAGCTATGATGAAAATTACAGACCTCTCTCATCTTTCTAAGTAGGAGAACTTGCACAATCAGTCACTGACTAAATACTTTTTTTGCCCCACTGTACAAATAAACTGAGGTATTCAAGTATGGTATTAGTGGGCCCAAAGTGTGCCAAGAAAACTTTCACCACGCCATTAAACCACCTCCTCCAGCCTGAACAATCGACACAAGGCAGGTTGAATCCCTGGACTCATGCTGTTGGTGCCGAATTCTGATGCTACCAACTGTGTGCCTCAGCAGAAATCAAGATTAATCACACCAGGCTATGTTTTTCCATTTTCAGTTTTGTGAGCTTGTGCCCCCTGCAGCCTTAGCTGCCTGTTTGTGGATGACAGAAGTGGAACCCATTCACCACAAGATTTGACATGTACATTCTGAGGTGCTTTCCTGCTCACCACAATTGCAAAGAGTGATTATCTGAGTTACTGTATCCTTTCTGTAAAAGCAAATCAGTCAGGCTGTTTTCTGTTGACCTCCTTCATCAACAAGGCTTTTCTATCCACAGAAACGCTGCTCACTGGATGTTTCTCTTTACTGCACCATTCTGAGAAATATTCAGACACTGATTTGTGTGATTTGTGACTTAAATACAAAAACCAGCCAGTCTGGCACGACCATTCATGCCATGGTCAAAATCATTGAGGTCACATTTTATTCCCCTCATTCTGATGATTTATGTGAACATTTCCTGAAGCTAATCACCCATATATGCAACATTTTATGCACTACATTCCCGCCATGGTTGTTCTGATTAGATAATGACATAAATGAATGGACAGCACGGTGGCTTGGTGGGTAGCAATGTAAAAAGGTCCTGGGATCAATCCCAGGGGGGAGCGGCCTGGGGTCCTTTCTGTGTGGAGTCTGCATGTCCTCAACTCCGGTTTTCCTCCCACAGTCCAAAGACATCCATGTTAGGTTAATTGACTACACTAAATTGACATTGACTTGAGTGTATGAGTGACATGTCTTGAGATAACCTTGTGTATGGATGTATCCTTGTGTGTGTCGAGCAGCAATCAGGTCTGAGTGAGAACAGGGATCTATGTGTAGATAGTTTGGAGACCACCAGTACAGTCATACAGACTGTTGCATACTGAGGAATTTCAAGACCATTGTTATTCAGTTGCCCAACAAAGATCATTCCAAGAGCAAAGTATGTAATAGTTCCCAAGCTCAAAGGAACCCATGGTAACTTCTAAGCAACTAAACGCCCCTCTCACATTGGCTAATGCAAGTGAGACAAAAACAGGGCCTTTTTGTGTAAATGAGAAGTGTTATGCCTGGAGAAAGAAAAACACTGTGTTCCAGCATAAGAACATGTTTGGGGTAGTGCCGTAGTTTGGGCTAGTTCTACTGTATCTGGGCCAGGATACTTCACCCTCTGATGGAACAATGGATTCTGAATTATATCAGAAACTCAAAAAGAAAGTGAATCATGCAGCAAGACTAATACCCAAGCACACGGCTGTTTTACCAAAGAATGGTTAAATAAGAAAAACTACATTTTGGAATGGCCAAGTCCAAGTCCTGACTGTCAATGTGCAGGACTAATCAACAATTACCAAAAATATTTAGCTGCTGATATGACTGTACAAGGGGGTCACAACAAATACTGACAGCAAAGGCCCACCAACGCACTGACAGATATGTAATATTTGATCATTTTCCTCAAAAAATAAATGACCAGGTTTAATATTTTGTCTGATTTCTTTAATTGGTTTCTCTTTATCTACCTTTAGAACTTGTGTGAAAATTCGATGATGTTTTAGGGCACTTGCACAGAAATATAGAAAATTCAGGTTCACAAACTATCAAGCATCATTGTATATTAAGGTTCCCCCCTACAATAACAAACTTAAACCCTCATTTTTTAGACACTCATGAATGTTTTCTTTTCTGCCCGGTAAGTAAGTTTCTGCCAGGCTACTTCTCTGACTTTATTTTGTATTTTGCAAGGAGTTCTACATGGGATCAAACCCCGCACGTAAGCCTCGATTACAAAAGCCAACCTTGAATAAGTGAGAATAGATATCAGTTTGTGGAACCAATTTCTATTTCAAATAAGCTTAGCCACCAGAGGTAGATAAAGGGGTGCGCCATAAATCTCGTACTACCACACTAAATAGTGTATACGCTGTTTGGGACGCTACCTGCTTGTCGCGATGAGATGACGTGCATCCCTGCTTATTTGTATTGTTTTGGTTAGTGCGAATCCCGTTCTGAAAGTCTCCGCTGCAGCATTCGGTTTCTATCACCTTACAGGTCAGTACGGACTTTTAGTCAAACTGTGGGTGGAATTAAGTTACACTAATACAGGAATTAAGTTATATGCGCCTTAATTTTGCACGATGCTTCAGTCAGGCAGCGCAGGGCCTCTTACTATAAGCGACATCTATGGCGCAATCTCAAATAGTCCGCTGTTACGGCTGTAGTGCACTACATAGGCTGTTGGAGACCCTTATTTCATCTCGCGTCTAGTGTACTTGAGTAGGTTGTACGAAGCCATTTGGAATTCCATCTATGCTCTCGTTGTAGTTATGGAAGTCGTTGCAGTGCTTTGTGTAACCCAACGTTATACTTAATGTCGACGTTTTGTGCTAGAACCGTAATCTAGTACGTAGATAACCTGCAAGTGTAAAATAGGATTAATCTTTATTAGTAGCATTTTAACGAGTGCAGTGTACAGAAAAGGGATTAATAGACGTTTCTGCGTGTCTACTCTCTGTTTATGTGAGTAAATTGGAGTGCCAGTTCTAAGCAATGTTCTGTAAGGTTCTTTGGCATTTTAATTTTACTTATATAAGACTTAACGTTGTCTTAACAGAATAACACTAATGGGAAACGCACAGTACAGAAATTACACGCAGCGCCTTAATCCTGAACTTTTATCAGCGATTTTTTAAGTTTATGACTAATGATTAGTGAATCAGACCTTTTTTAATTGGCAGAATAGCCAGTTGGCGTTGGTATTTGGACCACTGATATCGAGTGCATGTCTTTTTCTTTTAAATAACCAAATAAACAAAACTATATGTATATGTACAATATCTCCATTATTTGATCAACTTTTCAGTGCTTTAATGTACTGTAAACCTAATTTCAGGCTAGTTCCTGATTATTGATTTTACATTCGATAAAAAATTTTCCTTTTTTTATTTCTGAAGAACAACAATTTATAATAGTTGTTTTCTTGTATAAAAATGTAAACGACATGAATCTGAGAAGTGGAGTCTCACTGAGAACAGGAGTGCACCCTCTGGTGTTTAAAAAATGCAATTCTTTTTGATGGTGTAATAAACAAGAATGCATAATCCAACTCGACGAGGCTCGTACATGGTTACACCCCTTTGTCAACGGAAAACATAAGGCCCAAGTGTAAGCGAATCCATCACATGCCTGGTTAGGGGCCACGTTTCTTTACTGGGGAGTGGTCCACTACCCGGTCTCACCTCTCTCATGAACAGCCAGTTTTGTCTTCATGTGATGCATGACCTGGCAGGAAGGCACCGGCAGGACTAGAATCCAGGTCCCTGTGGTGGTGGACTAGCGTATTAGATAGCTGTGCCACCAGAGTACCCAGATTGAGATAGGATTCTTGTAAGACGTAAAATTAGATCATAAAGCTTGATCATTAGCTTTCTTTGCTGTAACTCATTTTCAGAAATACAGTCATGCTTGAAAGTTTGTGAACCCTTTAGAATTTTCTATATTTCTGCATAAATATGACCTAAAACAACATCAGATTTTCCTAAAAGTAGATAAAGAGAACCCAGTTAAACAAATGAGACAAAAATATTATACTTGGTCATTAATTTATTGAGGAAAATGATCCAATATTACATATTAGTGAGTGGCAAAAGTAATGGGACTCTCTAAGATTAGCAGTTAATTTGAAGGTGAAAATCAGAGTCAGGTGTTTTTCAATCAATGGGATGATGCCAATCAGGTGTGAGTGGGCACCCTGTTTTATTTAAAGAACAGGGATCTATCAAAGTCTGCTCTTCATAACATGTTTGTGGAAGTGTAATCATGGCACCGAACAAAGGAGATTTTTGAGGAGCTCAGAAAAAGAGTTGTTGATGCTCATCAGGCTGGAAAAGGTTACAAGGTTTGGACTCCACCAATCCACAGTCAGACAGATTGTGTACAAATGGAGGAAATTCAAGACCATTGTTACCCTCCACAGGAGTGGTCGACCAACAAAGATCACTCCAAGAGCAAGGTGTGTAATAGTTGGCGAGGTCACAAAGGACCCCAGGGTAACTTCTAACTTCTAATGTTAATGTTCATGAGTCCACCATCAGAAGAACACTGAACAACAATGGTGTGCACGGCAGGGTTGTGAGGAGAAAGCCACTGCTCTACAAAAAGAACATTGCTGCTCGTCTGCAGTTTGCTAAAGATCACGTGGACGAGCCAGAAGGCTGTTGGAAGAATGTTCTGTGGATGGATGAGACCAAAATAGAACAGTTTGGTTTAAAAGAAAAGCGTTATGTGGCAGGCCAACACCAGCATTCAAGAGCCATGTGGGTTACGACATTGTGGGTTTAGGCAGTGGAGATGGCTGTGTTAACACATTTCACATCTGGCTGAAATGTGTCACGGGCCACCTTCTGAAGTGGTTTGAGTGATCGGATCCAAAGCAGTTTTGAATGCGCCTTGGATGCGTTCACGCCTTTTCATGTGACTAATCCTCATACAGTTCTGATGCTAAAGAATTTGTGAAACAATCTAGTGCCCACAGGGTCTATTCACTAATCAGCCATAACATTAAAACTTCCTACCTAATATTGTCTATTGTACCAGCAAGGTTCTGACCTGTTGATTGATAGTCTCCACAAGACCTCTGAATGTGTCCTGTGGTATCTGACACCAAGATGCTGGCAGCAGATCTCACAGATACTCGAGCAGATTTGAAGGCCAAGTCGACGCCATGATCACTTTGTCATGTCCTCAAACCATTCCTGAATTGTGGCAGGGTGCATTATCCTGCTGAAAGAGGCCACTGGGGAATACTGTTGCCAGGAAGGAGTGCACTTAGTCAGCAGCTATGTTTTGGAATGTGTTGAAGTAACATCCACATGAATAGCCGAACATTGCCCAGAGCATCACGTCATCAAGCTTCGCCTGTACATCTACAAGCTACATCTGTCTATGTACAGTTTCAAGGAACATTTTGGCATTACCTGGATTTCTGCATTAATTGCATATTAAACGTGGTGCGACCATGGGCGTTATAGGAATAGCTCAACACATTTTGCCTTAACTATAACACACAGTTAAGTTGTGTTTCACGTTTGAGCTAAAAAGTCAGGTATTCCGATTAATGAGATGACACTGGATGGGCCTTAGGAAGGCTTATAGAAGTCTGTAATACCCAACCCCAGTCTGAGACTAGTCTGCATTCTTAGATTCCTAACATGTCTGTGGCTAATGCAGTGTAGCTGAGGCAACATCATTTCACAGGTGGCAACCTGCAAGGTACAGCATTTTAGATCTTCTCAGAGGCCCTTGAGATGGACACAGAGCCACATCCCTTCTAAAGTAGCAACTTCAGTACTTTTCTAGTAGTCCCAATGTCCAGTTAGAGTTTACCTCCACTACCTTCTTGATTCTCTGTGTCCCTTTTCTCATTTTCATTCCAAGCAGGCAGGTGGAATGTAATTCGCCTCTGTTTTCCCACTGTTTGTTGGTTTTTTATCTTCTATAGGACTATTTAGACGTAATATTTGTATGTTGAAACTGTAGTATACTATGAATCTCCAATTAACATACACTCACCGATCACTTCATTAGGTACACCTAATGGTTCTACACTCATTGTCCATTTTATCAGCTCCACTTACCATATAGAAGCACTTTGTAGTTCTGTTATTTCAGACTGTGGTCCATCTGTTTCTCTACGTACATTGTCCGTCCCATTTACTCTGTTCTTTATGGTCAGGACCCCCGCAGAGTAGGTACTATTTGAGTAGTGGAGCCCTGCTGTGTCAGCACTGCGGTGAAGCTGACATGGTGGTGAGTGGGAGTGTGTGTTGTGCTGGTATGATTGGATCACTGTGCTTTCTCACTGTGCACTCTTTAAGACAAGTCTACCATATTGCTCCACCTTGTAGCTGTAGAGTCGGTACCTCAGCTGTTGTGGCACAGTTGGCGTTAGTCTATACCTTAATCAGCGCTTGCAGTATGTTGGTGGCTGGATATTTTTGGTAGATGGATTGTTTTCGGTCCAGCAGTAACACTGAGGTAAGAAATGGACAGTGAGTGTAGAAACAAGGAGGTGTGCCTGATAAGGTGATTGGTGAGTGTAATTGGGATAAGATGTTTGTGTGGACCTGTGGGAAGAGCCAGCTAAGTGGTAATTCCTGAAGGCCTGAGTTCAATTCCAGGGTTGCAATATGAAGGTAAGCTAGTGTGTTTACAGAACCCCACTATAGAGTACACAAGTGTCATATCGTGCAGGTCAGGATCACGAAATGAACCACTGGAATGGTTTTGTAGCAGCATCACTATCTTAAACCAGCCGAGTCAGCATTTCTACAAAGACATCTGTCTTAGAGCGTGTGTCCAAGCCACAGCTGTGACAGTTGTACACTATCAGGCGGGATATGTTTGACATACATGGACTAACGTGCAGTTTGTTGTGCGTGTGTGTGTGTCACACATGTTTACTGCAGTTGACCCTGTGAGAAGTCAGTGATCATGGAAGAGCAGAGTGCTTCACCTGGGGGGAACACAGATAACGGCAGCCAAAGGAATGGAGAGGAGGTAACTGGTGTTCATATTCCTTCTGTAGTAATACAGCCACGTGCGACCAGTGTCACTTCAGGGGATTGTCTTAACTACGTAACTACAACGTGATTTTTCCCAGTCTACCTGTTCCTGTGTGGTCAGTTCCCAGTCATTTCAATCCATCAATGCCATTTCAGAATCATGACGTATACCAAAGCTGAGTATAGGTATACAATGTAGTGCAGTCATTAGATTTCTTTAAGTTTTAAGCTGCTGTATGGGATAGCTTGAGTAAGCTGTTTGATACAGTGTTGAAAAAGTGTTTGCCCCCTTCCTGATTTCTTTTTTTTTTGCATGTTTGTCACACTTAAGTGTTTCAGAACATCAAACCAATTTAAATATTAGTCAAAGACAACACAAGTAAACACAAAATGCAGTTTTTAAATGAAGGTGTAAATGAAGGTGTTTATTATTAAGGGAGGAAGAAATCCAAACCTACATGGCCCTGTGTGAAAAAAATGATTGCCCGTCCCCCTAAACCTAATAACTGGTTGGGCCGCCCTTAGCACAAACAACTGCAGCCAAGTGTGATATTGTGATAACTTGCAATGGTCCTTTGGCCACTCATCTTTGGCAGAATGTTGTAATTCAGCCACACTGGAGGGTTTTTCCAGCATGAACGGCCTTTTTAAGGTCAAATTGCCACCAGCATCTCCATAGGATTCAGGTCAGGACTTTGACTAGGCCACTCCAAAGTCTTCATTTTGTTTTTCTTCACAGCCATTCAAGCTGGACTTGCTTGCTGCTGTGTGTTTTTTTGGATCATTGTCCTGCTACAGACCCAAGTTTTGTTTCAGTTTTGAGGTTCACGGACAGCTGGCCAGACATTCTCCTTCAGGATTTTTTGGTAGACAGCAGCATTCATAGTTCCATTTATCACAGCAAGCTCTTCCAGGTCCTTAAGCAGCAAAAACAGCCCCAGACCCATCACACTACCACCCACCATATTGTACTGTTGCTATAATGTTCTTTTTCTGAAATGCGGTGTGTTACTTTTATACCAGATGTAATGGGACACACACCTTCCAAAGAGTTCAGCTTTTGTCTCGTCAGTCCACAAATGTTTCTTCCCAAAAGTCTTGGGGATCATCAAGATCTGTTCTGGAAAAATTGAGACGTGCAGGCCCATTTTGCCCAGTCTCTATCCTTATGAGGTGGAGGCATGAACACTGACCTTACCTGAGGCAAGTGAGGCCTGCAGTTCTTTGGGATGTTGTTGTTGGGGTCTTTTGTGACCTCTTGGATGAGTCGTCATCTGACGCTCTTGGGGTAATTCCGGTCCGGGCCGGCCACTCCTGGGAAGGTTCACCACTGTTCCATGTCTGGCTTCTCCATGTGTTGGATAATGGCTCTCACTGTGGTTCACTGGAGTCCCCAAAGCTTTAGAAATGGCTTTATAACCCTTGACAGACTGATAGATCTCAATTGTTCTCAGTTGTTCCTGAATTTCTTTGGATCTCGGCATGATGTGTAGCTTTTAAGGATCTTTTGGTGTCCTTCACTTTGTCAGGCAGGTCCTATTTAAGTGATGTCCTGATTGAGAACAGGTGTGGCAATAATCAGGCCTGGGTGTGGCTAGAGACAGTGAACTCAGGTGTGATAAACCATAGTTATGTTATGTTTTAACAAGGGGGGATCAATCACTTTTTCACACAGAGCCATGTAGGTTTGGATTTTTTTCTCCCTTAATAATAAACACCTTCATTTAAAAACTGCATTTTGTGTTTACTTGTGTTGTCTTTGACTAATATTTAGATTGGTTTGGTGTTTGGAAACACTTAAGTGTGACAAACATGCAAAAAAATAGGAAATCAGGAAGGGGGCAGTTAGTTTGCCCTTCTGGACTGGTAGATGGCTAGAGCTAACTTGGATAGGATGATTTTTTAATGTGGTTTTTTTATGTCTCTATGTAGAAGCCTCGCAAGGCCAGTTGGACTAAAGGGAGGAAGAGGAAAAAGCCAATGAAGGACAGCAATGCACCCAAAGCCCCGTTAACAGGCTACGTGCGTTTTATGAATGATCGGCGGGAGCAGCTGAGGGCTGAGAAACCAGACGTGCCCTTCCCAGAGATCACTAGGATGCTAGGCAATGAGTGGAGCAAGCTGGGCCCTGAAGAGAAACAGGTCAGAAGTGCTCTAAATGATTTCTCTTCAGCAGCTCCAGTGGCTTAATGGTAAGAGCCAGCTGCTGAAAACTGAAGGGTCTGAGGGTCTGGGTTCAAATCCCAGGTGGTGCATCTAGGGAACTGTGTGATAGCCATGTGCAGTGTCCAAATTGTACCCCTGCCTGTTTCACTGAATTCCGGGTTAGGCTGTAGACCCTCGCCTATGACCCTGACCAAAATACACTATATAGACAAAAGTTTGTGGATACTCAAAATGTCATGCCAAATATTTGCATTAGTATGGAGTTTGCCCCCACCTTTGCTGCTACTACAGTCTTTGTTTTTGTAAAAGGGCTTTTCACTAGATTTTGAAACATGACTGTGAGGTCGACTTCTGATGTTAGACAGTAAGCCCTGGCTCACTTTTGGCATTTTCAAGGTGTCTGATGAAGCTGAGGTTTAAGGTTCTGTACAAACCAGCCAAGTTCTCAATCAAAGTTGGAAAACCAATTTTCTAGGGACTTTGTTCATGGACAGCATGTGAACTGTCTTATTGGAACAGAAACCTATGAACGTGTCATATTGAGAGTCTCTGGGGTATCGGTACAACCCATTCTACTGCCACTGGTTATCTATGGAGAATTTAGAAATGTCTGCTTTATATTATGAAAGTGTGACAAGTGACTGTTTCTGAAATAGCAGAGCTTAATAATTAGAAGGGGTGTCCACAAACTTTAGTTTATATAATGTAAGTGGAGGTGAAACCATTTAGAACACATTTCTTACACATTTACATAGAACACGCATACAGTGGTTTGAAAAAGTGATTTCCTGTCTTTTTTGCACTTAAGTGTTTCAGAACATCAAACCAATTTACCTCTTACCTCTAACTCCCCCTTCTTATAACTTAACTATGGTTTATCTCACCTGAGTTCACTGTCTCTAGCCACACCCAGGCCTGATTATTGCCACACCTGTTCTCAATCAGGACATCACTTAAATAGGACCTGCCTGACAAAGTGAAGTACACCAACAGATCCTTAAAAGCTACACATCATGCCGAGATCCAAAGAAATTCAGGAACAACTGAGATCTATCAGTCTGGAAAGGGTTATAAAGCCATTTCTAAAGCTTTGGGACTCCAGCGAACCACAGTGAGAGCCATTATCCACAAATGGAGAAGACATGGAACAGTGGTGAACCTTCCCAGGAGTGGCCGGCCGACCAAAATTAGCCCAAGAGCTCAGCGACGACTTATTCAAGAGGTCACAAAAGACCCCACAACAACATCCAAAGAACTGCAGGCCTCACTTGGCTCAGTTAAGGTCAGTGTTCATGCCTCCACCATAAGAAAGAGACTGGGCAAAATAAAACCACTGCTGAGCAAAAAGAACATTAAAGCTCGTCTCAGTTTTTCCAGAACACATCTTGATGATCCCCAAGACTTTTGGGAAAACATTGTGGACTGATGAGACAAAAGCTGAACTCTT
>JAJAGP010004003.1:33704-59221 GCA_025084515.1 Ancistrus triradiatus | reverse complement strand
TTTAGGCCTACCTGCACAATAATGTTGTGGGAAAACTTCCTATTCACTTAATCTCCTTCATTTAGCAAAGAGTGCCATCTATGCAGCCAGTCACACTTGGAAACCTTAAAATCATATTAATATTAAAATCATATTAACTGATTCAAGTCTCAAAGCTTCGTACTAAATAAATTTCTTATTGTTTAGACTGATACATGAAATTCTGTGGAATTCTTCTTTGATCAGGCTTAGGCTCACCACAAAGGTTTATAGTAACCGTTTTAATGCAAGAGTCACATTTATGACAGCCCGACAGACGGTTGCTTTAGAATATACTCAGCATCGCTGATTTTGTATCGAAAACTCTTCTTGGCAAAAACCTGGAGCGCAACACAAAGAATTTGCTCCGAACTCAGGGCGTGTCCACGAAGTGTCATATGAGCAATTGATAGAGGAGAAGATTGTTCATAGAAATGATCGACTGTGCTGAGAAACGCTAATCATCAGGGAACAAGGAAACATTACAGCGGGGTCTGATCAGCCTCTCCCGACGGAGATTTCTCGGTAGTGTTTGTGCTTCGACGTGATAAAAACTCAGGGTTGGTTTAAGTAAACCTGCTAGCGAGCAGGTTAGCTTCACGGAGTATGTTGCCGGAGTAACTGACTCCAAGTTACGCTGAACTTGCTCTGTGAAACCGGAAACCTAGAGTATCCGTAAACTCTGAGTCAACTTACTCAGAGTTTTCACTAAACCTGCTTTCTGAAATACCCCCCTGGTAAAGCTGGATGTCCAGCAAACTAGTGTCCAAAACACAACACATACTGAAGTTGTCGAATTAGCTTTACGATTATTATTAAGCATTGTCATTTCTCATTGTCACTTACTTTATTTTATTAAATACGAGTTAAATCTGGGTTAACAACCATTTCATTTTGTGTTCTATTTGTTTTATGTCTTCTCATAGTAGCTTTAAATCAATAAACCTCTTTCTGTTGATTATACGGCTGTAGCCTTGCCTCCTGTTTTTTCGCTGCATGTTGTGTTGTGTTTCTGCCCTCTGGTGGCCAGATCATGAAAGAACAGCGCAGTTTCAGATCGATGCAGTGTAGAGGGAGATTTTAACAATTTGTTTGGACACATGGGCGTTGTTAAAAGATAAAACTAATATTGAATAAAGGTGGCACGGTGGCGCAGTGGGATGGTTACTAGCTTGCGCCCTGTTATGCTGGTTGGACAACGGATCTCTGTGACTCCCTGGATTACGTGAGTATGAAAATGAATGAATGCACTGAGGTGGCCAAGTGTAGCCTAGTTTGTACAGTTTGGGATTGTAGTTAGAAGCACTGGGTGCTACATTACCGGGTAATACAGTGATTTTATATTCAGATTTACTTTAATAGTCAAGGTCACGTGATGGAGGAACAAGCCTGCCATTCAGTTTTGCTCATGCCTGATCTTCCTCATTTCCCGTAAGCACACAATATGAATTTCCTAATTTTTACACTCCTTGACACAAAACTTCTCCATTTAGTGGATACAAACATGTAAATCATGTCAGTCGAGCTTCACTGCTGCAGACAGACACACAGATAGAGAGCCTGGAGTATTGGATTTGGTTTTTTTGTTGATGATCTGATTGTTTCTGATTGCTTTATCTGCATGGAGGAGAGAGGACAGAGCGAATGGCGGATATCTACGAGAATGCAAATGCTGTAAGACGTCACGAAACCAGCACGGTGATGGAAAACAGTGACTCACCGTGGAAGCTCCAAACTCAAAACGCAAGTATGTGAAATGCTCTCTTAAAATTTTACAGAAGGTACACAGCTTAAACCGAACATTAATCTGATTAACTATAGTGTTACTGTAAAAAGGTCAATCTTCTTGAGTTACCAGTCAGCTGCCACATTGCTACAAGCATCTCAGACAAACTTCAGCAGTCTGTCTTGTTTAATTAGTTATACAGTAATCCATAAAGCCTGTATTTTACAGTTCAGTGCTATTCCTGTAAATTCTGTTCCTCCTCTTGCTACTGTGACAACTCAAATTTCCCCTTGGAGGATACACAAAGGATATTTTATTTTATTTCCAAGATGGTAGGTCCAGATATTAATAAATATAAACAGTAATGAATAATAAGTGTCCATATTCATGTCTCTGAATCTGTTCCCTGCTAGGTGGAGACATTGCCAAGAGAAGATGCCAAGGACTGATGGCAGTGTCTCTGGTGCTTCTGTGTGTGATCCTACTGGTAGGGGTTATAGTGTTGTGGGTCATGTTCAACACCCAGACTACAGCAATCTACCAACTACAGACCAATTATAACAACCTGACTGTAGAGCAAAGACGGTTAAATGGTAGTTACAATAACCTGACTGAAGAAAGAAACCAGTTACAGAAGGAGAGAGATGAACTCAAGAGTGTGCTTTCAGCACTGAGTAAGTGAATAATGGATAATAAAGCAATATGGTATGTTGAAACATTTATTAGAGAATATTACTCTGATGTGTGCCTATTTTAGACAATGGATGGAGTTACTTCAACTCTAGTATTTACTACATCTCTACGGGGATAAAGACCTGGAGTGAGAGCCAACAGGACTGTAAAGCGAGAGGGACAGATCTGGTGATCATAAACAACAACGAGGAAAAGGTGAGAGAGTGTAAGAGAGAGAGTGAGAGGGATTGAGATTAAAATTGAGCTTAGAAATTTCCCCAAATCAACAGAACTTTATTGAGTGGTTGAGAAGAGGAGCCTATGTTTGGATTGGTCTGACTGACATCGCCGTTGAAGGGATATGGAAATGGGTGGATGGTTCAGCACTGACCTACAAGTAAGAGATTACTGAACTGAACTCTGTTTGTGATGCAGTTACACTACATTGGTATGAGAAACACAGTGATATTCTGATTCTCTCCTTCAGGTACTGGGCACCTGGGGAACCTGGTGGTTACACTGCTGAGAACTGTGCTCTGTTATCCGAGAACTGGCATGATTATCCTTGTAATTTTGCCTCTGGTTGGATTTGTGAGAAGAGAATTTGAGTCACTATATTTTGTGTCTTGGATGCTGGCATTCTGGTCATTCAGAAAGCTCCATGTTATTCCAAACTGGTTTGTGCTGGTAAAGCTGGATGTCCAGCATAGTAGTCTCCACAACACGTATACTAAATTATACTGAATATACTGTAGAATTAGCTTTGCCGATTTTACATTGAATATCCTCACGGTCACGTACTATGATTAAATACGAGTTGAATTTGGGTTTAACAATCATATTATTGTGTTCAGTTTTGTGTTATGTCTTCGCATCGTATCTTTAAATCAATAAACCCCTTTCTGTTGATTATGCGTCTGTAGCATTGCCTCGTGTTATTTCGCTCGCTGGACGTTGTGTTGTGTTTCTGCCCTCTGGCGGGCAAATCATTGCGTTGTTGTGCAATTTTTAGTCTTCACCCCGAGAGGAAGATATTCTACAGTTTGTTTGCGCACATGGGCGCGCGTTAAAGGTATAAATAATGCAGAATACAACGCCGTGGCAGCTCATAGCTGCAGTACCGAACACAGCAGTTTTAGGACCCGGAGTGGATGTCCAGTACTCTTTTCTGTCTCCGTTTTAAAGGCTTATTCCACGTAATCATTACTACTTTTGAAAGTACTTATAGCTTATACCACATTATTACTCCTTATAGTTTAAAGGTTTATTCCACCAATATAATACTATATGTAACTACGTATAGTTTTAAAAGCTTATATTAGCCAAATACTACCTTATCTTAGAACTCAGCCAGATCAGAACCACATAATTGGGGCACAAGGAAGACTTTAGGATCTATCTATGTATCTATTTATCCATCCATTCACCCACCCATCCATCCATCTCTCTCCTCAGTTCCGAAACGCTTGCTGAGTGTTGTTAAAAGGAAAGGTGATGTAACACAGTGTAAACATGCTCCTGGCCCAACTGTTTTGGAACGTGTTGCAGGCATCAAATTCAAAATGAGTGAATATTTGCAAAAATCAATGAAGTCTATCCGTTTGAACATTAAATATCTTGTCTTTGTAGTGTATTCAATTGAATATAGGTTGAAAAGGATTTGCAAATCACCATATTCTGTGATAGAGCAGTTCGGGCCAATTCTGTGTTTCATATAAAGGATAACGTTTCAGCGAAGGAATAAGGTTCTGGAGACATCAAATTTCTTTTTGTGGTAAGCATGCCGGCAGAAATTGTTCCTGTCTCAAGGTAAAAACCTTCGTGAATGTTTACTTGGCTATGTAATAATGCGAGCAGACATCTTGTAGATCTGGAGCATTTAAGGCTCATTATCTACCTGCTCATTAAGTATCTGTTCCATCCACACAGTGTGTTGTCACACTACTGAATCTCTTGAAATGTTATTGTGATGTTGACGGAGCTTTATTCCCTCTTCTACACTCTGAAATGGATTATTCAGAGCAAAACAACAGTGCCATTACTAAGGTGTTACCAGGCCCCCAGACTCAATTCTAAAAATTGTAGCGGAGACCCTACAGTCGTTGGGAGGGGAATTCACTGAAGATTTTCAGTTTATCCAAGAAGCTGATCTACTTTCAGTATTGAGACCAATTCAAGCAAGAAAATTGGTGACTGTTAGGAAACAAACCAGGAAGTACATTTCAACCAAATTTTTAAGTATAACCGGGTGTGATGGTGGTTTGGTGTGTAGCACCCCAGGTTCTTTCTGTGTGAAGTTTGCATGTTCTCCCTGTGTGTGGGTGTCCACCCCCTTGTGATTCCAATTAGGATAAGTGACTTAGAAGGTAAATGAAAAAGGTGTTGTTAGCTGATCCAGAGACACCTCCTTCCTTTTGAAGAACAGTCCTAGTGAAACACTCCTTTTTACCATAGGGAAGGGGCTGAAGGTGCTATGGTACTTCTACAGTGGAATAAAATACCACTGGAGGGTGAAAAAAACACAACTAACACTTTTTAAGACCACTTTAAGATAGTAACGACTGGTGTGCAGTTAAATTGTTTTATACCTGTATCTGTTTTGCAGGAACCTCCTGCAACGCCTCAAGGCAGTTCATGCCAAGTGTGGACCACATGATTGTGAATGACCAAATCCCTGCCATCATTTCTGCCATGTGTTTGTTATTTGCAAGCTGTTACTGTCTTAGTATAAACTATCCTGTGGATCTGGCCTCCACACTTGAGTTCCTTCAGAGGTAAAGGTTATGTTTTTAATTCCCCTTTTAGAACAATCTCTGAGTGGTTGATTGTGAACTGTTATGTTTACAAAGGTGTTTCTTCATCATCAATCCAGAAATGGGCACAAAAGTGAAAAGAAAGGAAAAACAGGAAGCAACTTTCAGTGAACCCAAGAGTCCTCACTCTCATCCAAGATCTCTCTTATCACGAGTGGTACGAGACCTATTAAAGATGGAGTTATCTAACAAAACTGTTAAAGCTTAACTCTTACACGACACTAGCTGTACCTAACAGTACATCCACTTAACTGTGCCTTAATTGTTAATAATTTACATTCAGTATTTGATATTTTCAGTTAGTATTTAAGGAAACAGTTTAATTGTTCTGTTTAAATCGTTGTGAACTGGCTTATTGTACATTTGGTGGACTGAATAACGCGTATTCGTCACTTAAACAATACGGACTAGAAATCGGCAATTTAAAAAGGGTTGTTCTTCCATTTAGGTAATGTAATCTGAGGAAAGACTGACTTTTTTATTATTTCATTCATTTTCTATACCGGCTATCCTGTTTAGGGTTGGTGTAGTGAATTTCTGGAGCCTATTCAGCGGTCACTGGGTGAGTGGTGAAATAAAACTCTGAGAACATCTGTATCTTTGCTTCAGTGCCAATGTGACACGTCAAAATAGGCTGCAGAGTCTATCCAAGGTATGTATACTGACCAAACATCTTCACAATATTTGAATTGTGAAGACCGTGTTTTCGTAATTATTCTCTTCTTGTCAAGGGGCAACAAAGTTGAACAGGGGAGAGAGAATGGATTACATGCAACAAAGAACCCAAACTGGAATCGAACCTTAGCTGCTGCAAAATGTGGTGTGTATTCTCTTTCACCAGTTACAAGGCCCACCTGTTTTGTTTTATTGTATTGTTATTGTAGCTATTTAATTGTAATTCACAAACTGTGCTTTGAAAAGAGTGAAAGATTTGATTCTTGAAATGCTTTCATATTTCACTTAGGAGGATTTATGTGTTTGTCTTTTTTTTTTTTTTTTTTTTTAAATCTACCTCCATCCTTCAGGTCTTTTCTACATCCAACTGAAATATATGGAGCACAGTAACCTCTGCTGTCGTACAAGTCTACTCTACTGATCAGATACCAATCTTCTCAAGGGTAAATAGTGGCAAGTGGTTTTACAGTCAATTGTTTATTTATGTTCCCCCTTTTTCTTGGCTGCAGAGAGGATCCTGCCAATTTCCAAAGAACACCTGATTGGGAACTTGAGCCTCCACACAGACCTGCTCAGTGAACCAAATGCTGATGTTGGCTTGGTAACTGTAGTTTAAGTACAGAAAGCACCTAACTTTGGGCGAGCATCATGCTCAAACACTGTATTATAATATAATATAATAATGTTTTCCACTTGCAGAGAGAATGATGCCCGTCCACAGTGAACACCTGATGTACTCAAGCAGAACTGGTGCACACTTTAAACATCATGTTTGTGTGAGACTATCCCATGCTGCAGTCCAGTTTTGGATAATCTCAAATGGGGTGCTGGATCAGCGCAGAACTCTTTGGGCAATGGGTGGGAAAATGCCCTGAAAAGGCTGCCTGTCCATCTCGGGGCAGATACACAGACAAAGTCATTGGCACCTAGAGGAAATTTAGTATCTCCAGTTCACCTGAATTGCAAATGTTTGGACTGTGGGCGGCAGCCACGTTTGCACACACAGAAGACCAGTTGTTGACTGTAAAATCTATCCCAGCCAACTATAATGCCTTACGATGCACTGTGGGGTGGTGCAGTGGCGTCCCAGGTGGAGCGGCCAGGGTCCTTTCTGTTGGGAGTCTGCATGTCCTCCCCTCGTCCACCCTGTGTTTACTCCGGGTACTCCCAGATTCCTCCAACATTCCAAGACATGTAGGCTAGGTGAAGTGGAGAAACACTAAGTTATCGGTGTTTGAATTTGAACTGATGAAGTGTGTGTATTGATGTAACCTTGTTCCTGCTATGAATAGCCAAGAGTGCTGATATGAAGTTTTATAAAACCAATATGTTGTATCGTATTTTATACAATAAAAGTCTGGAAACTATAGTTGCCAGTAATTGACAGAAACTTTTAAATAAAATACTAAAGTATATCATACACTTGTACTGTGTTTTAAAGCAGATTACAGCTAACTGCTTTACAACATGTCATTTTTATAGTAAACTACTATTTTCGTTTGGGGTTATAGTTAGAAGCACTGGATTAATTTTCTGGCTCAGTTATAATACAGTGATTTTTTTATGATCTATTTACTTTAATAATTATGGCCATGTGATGGAAGAACAAGCCTGCCATTCAGTTCTGCTCATGCTTGAAACCTTCCTCATTTACCGTAAACACACAATAGCAATTTCCATATTATTAAATTCCAGGGCCCATAACTTCTCTGTTTAGTGAATACAACATGTAAATCATGTCAGTAGAGCTTCACCGCCGCAGAGAGACACACAGACAGAGAGTCTGCGCTCTTGGATTTGGGTTTTTTTGTTGATGAGGGATGTCTCAGGTCGTTTCTGATCACGTTTTCTCCATGGAGGAGAGAGGACAGAGGACAGAGCGAATGGCGGATATCTATGTGAATGCAGACGTCCTCTCCGGGGAAGCTCCAAACTCAAAACACAGGTAAGTGAAATGCTGTCTTAATACTTTACAGAAGCTACACAGCTTAAACCAACCATTAATCTGATTAACTATAGAGTTACTGTAAAAAGGTCAATCTGCTTGAGCATCATTACCAGTCAGCTACCACATGGCTCCAAGCATCTCAGACAAACTTCAGCAGTCTGTCTTGTTTAATCAGTTATACAGTGCTTCAGCCATTTACGGGTTTTGTTAAATTTGTTATTTTGAACATTTACCAGCAGGGGGGTGTGTAAGTTATAAAGTTTGATGGGACGTAATGTAGCGTTTGGTAGCACGAATGGCGTGTGTCAGAACAAACGAGAATTTCGGATTTACAAGGGACGGTGTTTGCCTGTTGAAAGATGTGTGGAGTATGGACTATCTACTCACATAATCTCGAGCAAGACTAATAAATGGATTGGTATATCCAAAGTTTCAAAGGTACGAACTTTGTGATTCAATTCTCACCAATACGAACGCGTCTAAATACCGCCACAGCCAACTACATCTCAACGTGCAATGACTTACATCGGAGAATTGGTTCGTTCGTTAAAAGGTCACTACATAAAGCCTGTATTTTACAGTACAGTGCTGTCCCTGTATATTCTGTTCCTTCTCATGCTGCTGTGACAACTCAAATTTCCCCTTGAAGGATAATCAAGGGCTAAGTTGTTTTATTTCCAGACATTAATGACTATAAACAGTAATGAATAACAAGTGTTCATATTCTAGGTGGTGACATTCCCAAGAGAAGATGCCACCGACTCATGGCAGTGTCTCTGGTGCTTCTGTGTGTGATCCTGCTGGTTGTGGTTATAGTGTTGTGGGTCATGATCAACACCCAGACTACAGCAATCAACCAATTACGGACCGAAAATAGCAACCTGACTCTAAGCAGAGAGCAGTTACAGATCAGTTATGACAGCTTGACTGTAGAGCAAAGACAATTAAATAGTATTTGCAATAACCTGACTGAAGAAAGAAACCAGTTACAGAAGGAGAGAGATGAGCTCAATAAGAGCCTTTCAGCACTGGGTAAGTGAATATGTGTTCATATTTAAAGAGCCTACAAAATACAGCAGATTTCTCAACTGTGTGCCTATTTTTGTTTACATGAATCCATGGAACAAGGCTGGAGATACGCCTTCAGCTCCAGTATTTACTACATCTCTATGGGGACGAAGAACTGGAATGAGAGCCGACAGGACTGCCTAGGAAGAGGGGCAGATCTGGTGATCATAAACAACAACGAGGAAAAAGTGGGAGAGTGTGAGAGAAAGCAAGAGGGACTGACATTAAAATTGAGTTTAACCATTCCCCCATTTCAACAGGACTTTATTGCAAGGTCGAAAGGAGATATTTACATTTACATTTACAGCATTTAGCAGACGCCCTTATCCAGAGCGACTTACAATTGGTACTTACAATCCAAGCAATTGTGGCTTAAGGGTCTTGCTCAAGGACCCAACAGTGGCAGCTTGGCAGAGGTGGGATATGAACCCTGGATCTTCTGGTCCAAAGTCCAGTACCTTAACCACTAGGCTACCACAGTCCTACAGAGATACCTGGGTTTGGATTGGTCTGACTGACAGCGCCATTGAGGGGACATGGAAATGGGTGGATGGTTCAGCACCAACCTACATGTAAGAGATTACTGAACTGAACTCTGTGTGTGATGTGATGCAGTTCCACTACATTGCTCTGAGAAATACAGAGATATTCTGATTCTCTCCTTCAGGTACTGGGCATCTCAGAAGTTCAAGGAACCTGATGGTGGCACGGCTGAGAACTGTGCTCAGTTTAGAGACACCTGGCATGATCTATCTTGTAGCTGGCCCTTTGCTTGGATCTGTGAGAAGAGAATTTGATCATAGTCACTAAATGTGCACATTTTGTGTCATGAACTCTGGTCAACCAGAAAGACTGTATGGGTTTATCGGATGGAACGGTGCCGTAGTGGGATGGTTCCCAGGAAAAAATGTACTGTGAATGTTCATAGTAAAACTGTGAATTGCTTGACAGTTTTAATGTGAATTTTCACAGTTTGACCGTGAAGTTCACAGTGCTACTATGAATTTTTGATGGTAATTTGGCCACTTCATGGTTCTACTGTCAAATTTCACAGTACATTTTTTCCTGGGTTACCATCTTGCGCCCTGTTCTGCCAGTTAGACAGCGGCCCCCTGCTACTCCCTGGATTAGGCGAGTATGAAAATGAAAGAATGTACTGAGGTGGCCAAGTGTAGCCCAGTATGGGGTTGTAGTTGTGTTGTGTCTCTACCTTCTGGTGGCCAAGAAAGAACAGTGCCGTTCCAGTGCGCTGTAGTGCAATTTTTAGTCTTCACCACAAGAGGGAGATATTCTACAGTTTTTTTTTGATGGAATGAATGTTGTTGGTTATATTCAGCTGACTTTATGTAGTGACTTCTGATTAAGTTCAGTTTGACCGGAGGCGTCTCTAGGTTGTTTCGAGTGTGGCCTCGGATATAAATTTGATCATTCTATCTAACATTATATCTAATATGTAATGTTATAGTCTTTTTTATTATTATTTTAACATAACAGCTACAATCAGCATCTCAGTCTCTGTCAGGTCTTTTTTATTTGATTAGTTGGCTATGTGTGCACATATATCACTGAACTTATTCAATGTAAGTATACTAAACCTTATGATTTCCATAATATATTAACTTTACATTATGTTTGGATTAAAAAGTTTAAATGTGAAAACATCACATCCTGTTAAACGTATAAACGTTTATTCTAGTGGTTTGCTACAAGTACTAAACGGACACCGTGCATGTTCTATAAAAAAGATTGTTATAGCCTACGGTTTAAAACCAACCAAAACTGAGCATTTCAAAATAAAAGTAAATTAGCAGAGGGCCTCCCTGATCTCTGTGTGTTCGGGCTAAGCCTCCAATCTCCTGACGCTTTAGAAACGGTCCTGAGTTTGACAGAAAGGTAATGGAACCATCACCATCATTTCCTTCCAAAAGTTACATTTCCTTAGTTTTCTTAACACCATAGTATAATGATAATTAATAATTTAGGCTATATATAGTTATATTTTACAAAATGTATGATTAAATGTAATATTTTATATAATTATATTGATTTTATTATATCAATATGAATCATATTAATTGATCATATTAATTATTAATTATATTAACATTGATAAATGTTTTCTATTTTCTACTTTTCAGTCTAGTATCATTAAAAAAAAAAAAAAGTCTGATCTCGGCCAATCCCAGTCTTGATCTTGACTCTGCCTCGGCTCTAGCGGTCTGGATTACAACACTACCCCTGCGACCCTGAAATGGATTAGGCGAGTATGAAAATGAATTAATCTACTGAAGTTGGCCAAGTGTAGTGCAGTTCAGAAGCTCCAGCACAAGACAGAGACAATTCACAGCCGGTTTGTACACTGAATGATAATTATAAACCCTTTTGGGCTTTCATTCATTTGTTGATAAACTGGAGATCCTCTGCCAGCCTTTGCTCCTCAAGATCAGACTTTCCTGGATGCTGCTTTTGTAACAAATCATGATTATACTCACCGGTTGGCATCACCTCATTACTGGTGATGCTTCACCTTATTATCATGAAATCACATTATTATTTAGTTGTTCCGTCATTTATAGCTTTAAATAGCCCTCATACTAACTTTTTTTAATGTGTTGCAGGCTGGATGTTTATTAAAATGAAGTTGACCAGGAAAAAGCATGAAATATCTTCAATTTATACTGTGCAATGAAATAAATGTCAAAGTAAATTCAAGTAACATTGCATTTTATTTTTTTTTTATGTGCATTTAATTTGCATTTTTCATACCACCCCAACTTTTTCCTCATTTGGGGTTATAATTAGAAACACTGGGTCCATATTCTGAATCGGTTATAATACAGTGAATTTATATTCCTATTTACTTTAATAGTTAAGGTCATGTGATGGAGGAACAAGCCTGCCATTCAGTTCTGCTAAGCTTGATCTTCCTCATTTCCCGTAAGCACACAATAGTAATTTCCAGCTTATTATGCTCCAGGGCTCGTAACTTCTCCGTTTAGTGGATTTAACATGTAAATCATATCAGTAGAGCTTCACCACTGCAGAGAGACACAAGGACGCTCTAGGAATTGAGTCTTGGGTTGATGAGAGATGTCTCAGATCGTTTCTGATGACATTTTGTCCATGGAGGAGAGAGGAGAGAGGATAGAGCGAGTGGTGGATATCTATGAGAGTGCAGATTTCAAGACAGGTCACGACACCAGCACGGTGACGGAGAACAATGACACAATACTCCAAACTCATAATGCAGGTAAGTGAAATGCTTTTTTAATACTTTACAGAAACTACACCACTTGAGCCGACCATTAATCTTATCTGAAATACTTTTCTACATTAGATACTTTTCTGCATTTACTGTAAAAAAGATAAAAATGCTAATCTGCTTGTGTGTCATTACCACTTTGCCGGCTCAGATAAATTTTCAGTAATTTTTGTTTAATCAGTTATACATTACTTGGAATATATTATATACGTTTGGAATTTTTTACAATGCATTTCTAAGGTTGTAGGTCCAGATACTAGTGAATATCTGGGAATCTGTTCTCCGCTAGGTGGAGACGTTGCCAAAAGAAGTTACCACAGACTGATGGCAGCGTCTCTGGTGCTTCTGTTTGTCCTCCTGCTGGTTGCAGTTATAATGTTAGGGGTCATGTTCAACACCCAGACTACAGCAATCAACCAGTTACAGACCAAATATAACAATGTGACGCTAAGCAGGGAGCAGTTACAGATCAGTTATAATAACCTGACAGAAGAAAGAAAACGGTTACAGAAGGAGCGAGATGAGCTCAATAGTTCGCTTTCAGCACTAGGTAAGTGAATAATGGATAATAGAGCGATACCGTATATTAAAAGGTTTATGAGGGAATATTACTCTGATGTGTGCCTATTTTAGACAATGGATGGAGTTACTTCAAATCTAGTATTTACTACATCTCTACGGAGCAAAAGAACTGGAGTGAGAGCCAACAGGACTGCATAGTGAGAGGGGCAGATCTGGTGATCATAAACAGCAACGAGGAAAAGGTGAGAAAGTGTGAGAGAGAGAGAGCAAGAGGGATTGAGATTAAAATTGAGATGAAACGATTCTCCATTTCAACAGGACTTTATTGCAAGGTTGAAAGGAAATACCTATGTTTGGATTGGTCTGACTGACAGCGCCACTGAGGGGATATGGAAATGGGTGGATGGTTCCGCACTGACCTTCACGTAAGAGATTACTGAACTGAACTCTGTTTGTGATGCAGTTACACTACATTGCTCTGAGAAACACAGTGATATTCTGATTCTCTCTTTCAGGTACTGGGAACCTCAGACCTTCAAGCAACCTGATGGTGGCACGGCTGAGAACTGTGTTGAATTTATATACACCTGGCATGATGTTTCTTGTAGTTGGACCTATGCCTGGATCTGTGAGAAAAGAATTTGATCAGTGTTACTAAATGTGATCAGCGTGTGTTATGTTTTGGACACTAGTCAACCAGAAAGACTGTATGAGTTCCATGCTAGTCCAAGTCGGATTGTGCTGGTTTAGCTGGGGAACTTGCACAGTCTTGCTGGTAAGGCTGGATGTCCAGCAAACTAGTGTCCAAACACAACATATACTGAGGTTGTAGAATTATCTTCACTGATTATACATTGAATATCACCACAGTTAGTTACTATATCTGATTAAATATGAGTTATATTTGTTTTTAACAACCAAATTATTATTTTATGTTTTTTTTGTTTTGTGTGCTTACATGGTAGCTTTAAATTAATAAACATTTTTATGTTGATTGCACGGCTGTAGCGTTGCTTCGTGTTATTTCGCTGCACGTTGTGTTGTGTTTCTGGAAAGAGCAGTTCAACCGAATTTAATGAGTTTTGACTCCAGTTACTTTGAATACCGATAGAGAGGGCTGTGTATTAGGGTCGCTAGCATAACGTGACGGAAAATAATTCATTTTCGTAAGAAATTGTAATAACTCACGTTATTTGTCAAGCATTTATTTTGATTATTTTCCTTGGTTAATACGTGTGGAAACGTCTCTATAATTTAATGTACATGAAATGTAATGTACATACAGCAGTAAAGCATATTATTATTATTAGCCTATAAATACAATAAGATGTAGTATAATAAAAATTATAATTAATTAAATAATAGATTAACAATAGTATATGTAGTATAAGTATTTTAGTAATATAATACAGCAAAAAAAAAAAAGAGTACTACATTATGTTACTATTGATACTACAAATAGTGTAGTATTCACTATTAATTTATTATACAGAGCTTGAAAAGCACTGTATACTGTTATCTCTCATACTTCTTATTATTTGCGATTCGTGTTCTTTCATCCACACGTTTCTGCGATTAATCCGGCTCGAACCGCTTAGCGTACAGACACGGTTCAACGACCGGTACGTAGATAATCGCTCAATGGGGGGAACTACGACTTTTGAAGTCGATCCCATTCCTCATTTTTAATAGATTTAAGTTTAAAAATGAAAAATTTCCCATAGAAATGCATTGACATAATGTTCAGATTCAAATCCTAACTGACAAAATTCAAACTGTAACTGAAATCGATTATGTCACCACAGAGTAGAAGTATTAGGACACGCCCCGTCACAAGGCCAAAAGTATTGGGACACGCCTTTGCACGCGGCCAAAAGTATTGGGACACGCCCTTGTACATAGCCAAAAGTATTGGGACACAGCCCTGCATGAGGCCAAAAGTTTTGGGACACGCCTTCCACCATTGCCAAAAGTTTTGGGACACGCCCACTCACGTGGCCAAAAGTATTTGGACACGCCCTCGCACGTGGCCAAAGTTATCAGGACACGCCCACTCACGTGGCCAAAAGTATCAGGACACGCCCCTGCATGTGGCCAAAAGTATTAAGACATGCCCCCGCACACGGCCAAAAGTATTTGGACACCCCTTCCCACGCGGCCACACATGGCCAAATGTATTGGGACACGACCTCGTACACGGCCAAAAGGACTGGGTCATAGCCTCGCACGAGGCCAGAAGTTTTAGGACACGCCCTCCACCATTGCCAAAAGTTTTGGGACACGCCCCTGCACATGGCCAAAAGTATTGGGACACGCCCTTGCACGCAGCCAAAAGTATTAGGACACGCCACCGCACGTGGCCAAAAGTATTAAGACATGCCTCCACACACGGCCAAAAGTAATGGGATAAGCTTCTGCTCGTGGTCAAAAGTATTGGGACATGCCCCCGCACGTCGCCAAAGGTATTGGGACATGCTTCTGCACAAGGCCAAAAGCATTGGAACATGCCCCGCACGTGGCCAAAAGTATTAAGACACATCCCCGCATGCGGCAAAAAGTATTGGGACATGCTTTTGCACACGGCCAAAACTATTGAGACACGTCCCCGCACATGGCCAAAAGTATTGGGACATGCCCCCGCATATGACCAAAGGTATTAAGACATGCCTCCGCATGTGCCCATAAGTATTGGGACATGCTTCTGCACGCGACCAAAAGTATTGGGACACACCCCTGCACATGGCCTAAAGTACTGAGACACGCCCACGCACGCGGCCAAAAGTTTTGGCACACATGCCATATTCTTTTCATTTCCCACATTTTAGGCAATGTTGTAGTTCCTTCAGGAAATGCAGATCTAGTTATTATTATTATTATTATTATTATTATTAGACTAGAACCAGGCCTCTTTTATCTTGTACAGTTTTTGTAGAATTATGAGAAGTTGCCTGTACCAATATGGCGATGACATTGACACATGATCCAGTGGCCAGTGCAACGTGTAGGCATAATATGGCTATGTTAAAAAAGTAAACTAATCAAGAATCACAAATTTTAAACAATTTTGGGCATTATATTAAAGAGTAATGTTCGCTAAAGTTCAAAGGAATCTGAATCAAATTAATTTAAAATCATAAATCATTTAATTACACTTAAAACACATATCAGAAGACCTTATCTTTAAAACCTGACTCTTCTTCTTGGCCAAATGAGTGAACCCTGTGAACTCTTTAATATACAGAATGCTGTCATTTAAAATGTCGCTCCAGCTCTCTGAGGACTGCCCTCTTTACACTGGTTACCAGTCACAGATGCAGGATTTCAAAGTATCCAACTAGGGTAGGTCTTTCAGATTATCAGGGTCTGGTTAGCTGGTCCAGAGAGCATGCCCAGGCGATGTTCAGCTACTAAACCAAGACTTGCTTTTAGGATTCAACAAACACGAAATGTGTTACACTGCTTCTATGGCTATGAAACCATATTACTATTATATTATGGTAGGAATTTAAAAAAAGATCTGGCAAAGTCAAATGTGTTCACCAATCATTCTTTGTACAATATTATCTCCAGTCATTTTTCAGTCATATTTGTTTGCTGATTCCACAGATTTAGATTTAGAGTTCTGACCACTCAAAGACCTTAACATTTCTATCCTTTAAGCCACTACGTTGTGTTTTTGGCAGTGTGTTTAGAGTTGTCGTGGGGAACTACCATTTGCTTGTGACATTACATTCAGCAATAGTAAATTCTGGGCTTGCTGTAATACTCAGGATGTCCACAGCATGGCGCTAAAAGTCAGCATTAACTTATGTCAAACATGTCGGCTTCAATGTTTTCATTTACCTCCTCGAAGTTTTCTCCGTCAGCAACGGAGTACAAATAAATTTTCCTCTCAAGGAGCCAAAGGATTATTGCATCGCATGGAATGTCAACTGCGTCGACCCAAACCAACGGAAACACTGGATGTTAAGAACTGCTCACCAAGCCTCAAAGAGTACTTGGAGGTAAGCACTACTTGTTAAAGCTTTTCCAGCAGGAGCCATGCAGTTACTCACGAAATCAGCTACTAGCTGTTTGAGTACAACTGGGATTAATCATGCTTAACATGGAAACCATTAGGCTACTTACTCTTGTACTTTAAAAAGACAGTGGCTTTCAAACGTCTACTTGAGTGTTTACAGAAGTATGAGCATGAGTTACTTTATACATCACATAACTGATTAAAATGTTTTGCTATGAAAGAGTAAACTACACGCAGGACACTTGAACCATCCTTAAAATGATCTTGGACCCAGCAGTTGGAATAATAACCTGGAACTGTTTTAATGCCCCTTAGTTCCAGTGAAGCTAAATCTTAATGTTATATAAATACAATGATCTTCCAGTGTTTAAAGCTCTCAACTAGTCAGACTGGTGTTTCAAATCCTTGCTCTGTCAAGCCACCACTGATGAACCCTAGAGCGAGAACCTTGATGTCCAACGTCCTTGGTTTGTGTTGTGCAACTTGTCTCTGTCTTAGAAACGATTCTGTTTGAACATTTTTGTGGCTGAATGAACGTGACTCAGCAAGGTCATGTTTAAAACTTTAATAGAACGGATTTCCTGAAAAAGTATAATCAGTGAAAGCATGTCTGCAAATATCAAAACTCTATGAGAACAGGGTCCTGACCAGGAACACTTTATTTAATTATCACACATGTCATAAACATTATTCTTGACAGACAATTTTATGAAGGCTTAGACATATAGTGGTTATATAGAATATATGATTAAATACAGAAAGTTCTTTGCTAGTAAATATAAATAGATGAAGTTATAATAATACACACTGAATAAACCCTAATGATAAGAGGAGGGTGAAATGCTGTGTAACAGATACAGAGAGAGAAGGAGACAAGGTTAGGGTTCTCCACCAAACCTCGTCTCTCAAACCATAAGAACATCGGTACAGGTATGTGTTATATAACGTCAGTTTGGAAAACGTCCATTTACGTACAAGGTAATTTTCCTTACTATTAAAATGATTATGCTACCCATAAATTACCGCTTCAGATATGTTAGCTGTTATAGCATACCAGTTGTATTGATGAACGTAAAAAGTGCAGTTTTATTAAACCCAAGTGTGAGCCGAATGAACGCTAATTGACGTTTGGGCCGGCGAGACTTTGGGCTTCAGGTTGTAACACCCATGTGGAGGACAGTTGAGTAGTAGTTACTATATGTGGCGGGAAGTTTTCTTCACGTGTCCCAGTTCCCTGCTCACATTGTAAGTGCAACAGGAAATAGGTTGCGCTGTCACATAAAAGACAGTTTCTCACGCCGAAAATGTTAGCAAATGCATGATGTACCATTTCACAGATCGTACAGTGGACGTTAAAGGATTCATACCTGTAACAGATCCAATCTAACAAATGATACTTATAGTCTATAGAGTGGGTTTTTCTTCTAGTCACGTCAGTGATTCCGTTTAAGTCTTTGACTCACAGATCGAATAGGCAACGCTGTTACATGGACGATCAAACCACTTCCGTTGATTTAAAACACAATTCGCTGTTTTTCCACCATCGGGTTGGTTTGATTCCCAGTACCTGAAGGAGAATGTCACTGTTTCTTAGAGTGATGCAAAGTAAAATTCAGTAACTACATCCCCAAGCAGCGATCTCTTACCCAGTGGCCAGTGGAGAACCATCCACCCATTTCCAATGTCCCTCTGCGTCACTGTCACTCAGACCAATCCAAGTTGAAAATTCGCTTCTCCAATTTGACATAAAGTCCTGTTAACGTGGGAATATTGGTTACACTCAACCACACACTAGTTACTACACAGTGGTGGCCTAGCGGTTAAGGTGCTGAACTATGGGACAGAAGGTACAGGGTTCAAAACCCACCTCTGCCAAGCTTGAGCCCTGCAGAACAGGTCGTCGACTAAATGTAAATGTTCTGCACGATGCCTATGAGAGACCCAGTTGAGTAAACTATACTAACGTGCAATGTTACTAATCTAAGAGAATGTTAATTCATATTAGTGACTAAAAACAAAAGATTTATTCTGTCTCCCTCTTTCTAACCTGTTCTTCTCGGCTGTTGATGCTCTTGCAGACCTGTCGACTTTCATTCCAGCTCAAATTCTGAGTAATGAGTCTGTAATAGCTGGAGTTGAAGACGATGTGTCTCACATTTTGCATGTAACCCTCTGTTAACACAAGTTCAGAGAGACAGAGCAATAAGTCATATATGTGAAGCCATACAGAATGGGTGCAGTGTACACTGGGACATTTCATGTTATGTGGATTGGTAGAAAGTACAATGTTGAAGCGGTTTGATTTTTATTCTCTAGGTTTAAGCCTCCAGTCAGTGTTACGAATTTTGTCACAAAGGAGCTTCAGACCTTTCACCAAGGCATCTGTAAGCATCATAACGGCGACACCTTTAAGTATTTACTCACTTAAAGTGATCACACTCTTCTGAAATGTGTCCTTCTCCTTTGCTGTCTGGTTAATTGTGGTCTGCAGCTGGTTGTTTCCTTTCGTCAGGTTGTTGTACATGATCCACAGCACTGTGACGCCAGACATCAGGAGAACACACAATAGCAGCAGCAGAACCATGGCAGTCAGTGTGTAACGTGTAACTGCACGAACAGGTCCTAGAGGAGAATAAACACAGACTTATTTTGTCTTATTTTTATCTGTACTTTACCAAAGAATCATTTCTTCTGTATGTCTGTACCAGCTTTACACAGCCCATTCTGCCTTCGATCAGGGCTCAGACTTGGCTGCTCTAGTACATTTCACCTTTATATATCGAATGATGTGAGGGTGGCATAGTGGCTCGGTGGATAGCACCGCCGCCTCACCAAAGGAAGGTCCTGGGTTCTATCCCAGGGTGGAGTGGCCTGGGTTCTTTCTGTGTATAGTTCACATGTCCTCCCCATGTCGGTTTACTCCAGTTACTCCAGTTTCTTTCCACAGTCATTGGCATTGAGTGTTTATATATGACTAGTCTTGATGTAAACTTGTGTATAGGTGTAACCTTGTGTGTGTGTTGTTGAAATGGCCACTGATGCTGCGTTACATGAACCAAATAAACAAAACGTGATTGTGAAATAGCTTTTCAGCTAGCCTTACGCTTACCTTAACTCAGTTTTTCTCAAATTGTTTAGACCAAGTACCACCCATTATCAAACCCAAACCTCCAAGTACCACCTAAGAGTCTCATCACAGAAACATATTCACCGGACACACACTTTTACCCAGTAACCATTTTGAGTCTACAGGTTTATCCTTTAAATGTGCATGTTTCATAAAAAACACAACCCCTCATGATCTGGATTCTTCCTCTGTCCCACTATAGGTGAATCCCAGACTTGTGTTGTAACATCTCATAGTGCTTTTTTGGAGCTTGCTAACGCTAACAGTGCTGCCTGTGTCTAAATTAGCATTGGCTGATGCAAGGGCGAGCAATGAATTATCTTTATCTTCAACGGATTCAACAGGGGTGTTTTATTTACCAGTTTGGGCTTATTGCTCCTGGCATCATGATGTAATAGTCGATTTATTTGAGGCATTCATTCGAAATTTGGGAAGTGGTTAGCACGACGTACACGTAATAAACTGCGGGTGTCTAGATAACCCACGTGGTATTTTTTTAAACGCAAATGATTAAAACAAAATTCTGAAAAGTCTGAGACATGTAAGTTACAGATAAATTTGAGATTTTTAACGATTTTTTCCGAGGTCACCTGGCGTCCTACCTAATGCTCCTTATGCCCCCAGTGGTACGTGTTCTCCACAGTTTGAGAACCATTGCCTTGCTGCATGTTTGCAATGTTGATGACTTCCTGCTTTGACCACAGACAGCCACTGCCTGTATGTCGTCCTTCACTAGAAGTGCAGCATGCAAATTAGTGGTGCTTGAAAGTTTGTGAACGGTTTAGAATTCTCCGTATTTATTAAAATATCGTCATGCTGCTCAGCGTTCTCCTGATGGTAGACTCATGAAAATTATCTTTAGAAAATGTGAGAGAGACCTTAAGTTGCTTAGAGGTTACTCTGTGTTCCTTTCTGACCTCGACCTTTGTGAGTTTTACATGCCTTGCTCTTTAGATTCACTGGAAAGTGTTTCTATCAGCTTAAACATCAGTAAAACAGAAAAATATAAAGAAAATCTCCATACAAAACCCCACTGTCACCCAGCTGGAAACTGCATAAACAAGTGATTTCAGTCCGATCAAGAAAACCAACTACTAATCCCATAATGCATTTCTCTACCTGGAAGTCACAGTATAATGTGCCAAATAAATGTCTGTGTTGTTTTAATTATGCAGACAGTACATGCTGGAGCAGTAAAACATTTCTAATACAATTCCTGGAGCAGCACAGTCCCACACAGAACTTACTAAACACCCCAAACTAAGTTTATGAAGCTCAAGCTAATGAGTGAGGTCAGATGTATGAGGTCAAATGTTAAACTCTGAAGTATTAATGTCGCTCCAGGATGGGTAATGGAAGCGATTTGTACATGTGTGTTTATAAATAGGAGTAGTTTTTTACCTGAGTTCTGAGACATCCAGGCGTTTGTGGTCATCTGGCTCTCCTGGTAGTCATTAGTATCTTCATAAATGTCGCCGCAATCAGCTGTGCTTTGGGTTGTGTTGTCTGCATTTTCATAAATACCCTCATCCATCTCCATTATTACTGGCAGTAATGCTAATATTGCAGTACAGTACCTTATACGAGCTGCTCCAACCTGCTGTGGGACAGTTGCTGAAGTTGGTTGCTTTTGCTGATCACTTACCTCCTTCTTTATCAGTTATGGGTGTTGGTCAAACAGCACATCATCACATGGCATCTCAGGGCCTGAGGGTTTTTTCCATCATGATTTCTCAGATAATACTGTTCAGTAAAGGGCATAGAACTTTCGCAGACAAAGTGTCATGTTTCCAACGCTGTTGACTTGCAAACTAAAACCACTTCCTATATATCATCATTCACTGGAAGAGCAGTATGCAAATCACTGTGTTTTTTGGAAGTTTCTGAAACCTTTAGCTCTATCATTCTATCATCTATCGTTAGATTTTCATACAAGTCCTGAAAGCATAATCCTAATTCAGAAAAAGTTGGGACAGTATGGAAAATGCAAATTTAAAAAATATGCAGTGTTTCTAACATTTACTTTTATTTAATTGCAAACATGGACCTGAAATATTTCCTATTTTTTTCTGGTCAACAGTTTCATTTGTTAATAAACATCCATGCCTGCAGCAGATTTAAAAGCAATTTAGGTCTAGTAATGAGGTTAAAAAACAGAATCATTTTGTGATTGTAAACAGGTGATTGTAATCATGATTTGGTACAAAAGCTGTATCCACAGAAGGCTGAGTGTCTGAGGAGTAAAGGTGGGCAGAGGATCTCCAGTTTAACAATAAATGCATGAGAAAAGTATTGAAATGTTTTAAAACAATGTTCCTCAAAGACCTTTTTCTTATTTAGCTGGTTTTGCATTGTCTTGTTGAAAAATGTATGGACGTCCCTCTAAAATCTCAGTGTATTTTCCGCATTAATGCTGCATCACAGAAGTGTAAATGACCTTTACCAAGGGCCCTGACTCGACCTCATACCATGACAGTGCCTGGCTTTGGACTTGTAGTCTATAATTGTCTGGAAGGTCCTTTTCTTCTTTGGTCTCGAACACACTGGGTTCATTTCTTCCAAAAAACATCTGGAATACTGATTGATCTGAGCACAATAACCATTTCCACTGTGTGATGGTCCATCCCAGATGCCTCAGAGCTTGTTTTTTGTACAGTAATGTTTTAAGTGGCATTCGTGAAGGTTACTCTGTATTGTAGTTCTTGATAAAGGTTTGATAAAGTAATCCATTGCCCATGTGGTTCTATTAGCTATGGATGAATGACGGTTCTTAATGCAGTGCAGGGATCACGGGTCTTCAGTTTAGGCTTGTGCCCTGAAATTTCTCCAGATTCCTGGAATTGTTTAATGTTATTATGCACTGTAGAGGGAGAAACATGGAAATCCCTTCCGATCTTTCTGTGAGGAAGATTTTAAACATTTAATTAATTGCCTCACACAGTTGTTAACAAACTGGAGATCCTCTGTCCATCTTTGCTCTTCATAGACTCCAACATTTGTGAATACTGATTTTGCATGACCCAGATTCTCTTGAGATTCATGCCTCCATTTACACCAGAAAGTCCTATTTTGTTCTCTTTTGGTGTCATTCATCCATAAAATGTTTTTGGTATAATTCTGGATTGTCCTTCTGCCACGTGATTGGCAGTAGAGCTGGTCGGTGTTAAATTTCCATATGATAAGAATTTTTCATTCACCTCCAAATGGTAAACAACAGCTGTAACGCTTCAATAGGCAGCAAATTATATAACATTGTTCACTGCTAAAAGCGCTACTGACCGCTGAGAGGAATGACATATCCAAACGGCATTCTGGGTACAGCTTGCTAGCTGGATAGCATAATGTACACCACAGCATAGCCTCGCCTAAAATTACATAGCATAACAGGCTGTTAACAGCTGGGAGAGGCTTGGACTTGTTTGAAAAAATCTGACGCAGATCAAAAGGCTACATCTTATAGTTTGTCAAGCTGCTGTTAAGAAATAATATGATGATAATTTTAACTTAACTACAGCATTACGTAAACACATTTATATACAAATGTATACAGTTTGATCAGGAAATTAGTTCAAATGTTCCCAAAATGGTTTATAATTTATGATTCGGTGTGCAAACCGGCTGTGAATTGCCTATCTCTTGTGGTTCACTTGACCACCTCCTGTACACTAATTCAGTTTCATACTCGCCTAATCCATTTCAGGGTTGCAAACAGCACTGCTCTTTCTTGATTTGGCCACCCAGAGGGCAGAGACACAACACAGCGTACAGCAAAATAACACGAGGCAACGCTATCAGCTATACAATCAGCAGAAAGAAGCAGTTTATTGATTTAAAGCTACGATGTGAAGACAAAACAAAAGACAACACAAAATAATATGGTTGTTAAACCCAAATTCAACTTCTATTTGATTAAATATAGTAAGTGACCGTGAGGATAGTTAACGATAATCTGCAAAGCTAATTCCACACCCTCAGTGTATGTTGTGTTTTGGACACTAGTATGCTGGACATTCAGCTGTACCAGCAAGACCATGCAAGTTCCCCAGCCAAACCAGCACAATCCAGCTTGGACTGACATGGGACCCATACGGTCTATCTGGTTGACTAGTTCAAGACACAACATACGCTGATCACATTTAGTGACTCTGATCAAATTCTCTTCTCACAGATCCAAGCATACAGCACACTACAAGGATAATCATGCCATTTCTCTCTAAACTGAGCACAGTCCTCGTCCGGGATAGTGCCAGGTTTCCCAGGTTGCCCAGGTTCCCAGTACCTGAAGGAGAGAATCAGAATATCACTGTGTTCCTCAGAGCAATGTAGTGGAACTGCATCACAAACAGAGTTCGGTTCAGTAATCTCTTACATGTAGGTCGGTGCGGAACCATCCACCCATTTCCATGTTCCCTCAACGGCGCTGTCAGTCAGACCAATCCAAACATAGCTAGCTCCTCTTTTTAACCATTCAATAAAGTCCTGTTGAATTGGGGAAATGGTTAAACTCGATTTTAATCTCAATTCCTCTAGCTCTCTCTCACACTCTCTCACCTTTTCAGCGTTGCTGTTAATGATCACCAGATCTGCCCCTCTTCCTATGCAGTCCTGTCTGCTCTCACTCCAGTTGTTCGTCCCCGTAGAGATGTAATAAATACTAGAGTTGAAGTAACTCCATCCATTGTCTAAAACAAATCAGAGTAATTTTCTCTCATAAAAGTTTTAATATACTGTATCTGTGTGTTATCCAGACTCTTTAATGTGGACACATTCACTTACCCAGTGTTGAAAGCCAAGTATTGAGCTCATCTCTTTCCTTCTGTAACTGGTTTCTGTCATTAGTCAGGTTATTGTAACTACTAATTAACTGTTTTTGCTCTACAGTCAAGTTGTTGTATTTGGTCTGTAACTGGTCGTATCTTGTAGTCAGGTTGTCATAACTGATCTGTAACTGCTCTCTACTTATCGTCAGGTTGCTTTTTTCGGTCTGTAACTTGTTGTTTGATGTGGTCTGGGTGTTGAACATGACCCACAACACTACAACCCCAACCAGCAGCAGCACAATCAGAAGTACCAGCAGCGAGGCTGCGATCAGTCTGTGGTGTCTTCTCTTGTCAGTGTCTCCAGCTAGTGTGGAATGGATTCACAGACATGAATATGGACCCTTATTATTCATTACTGCTTATGTTCATTAATATCTGGCCTAGGGCTGCAACAACGAATCGATAAATCGATAATAATCGATTATTAAAAGTGTCGACAACGAATTTCATTATCGATTCGTTGTGCCACATGATTTATGTGTCCCCCGTCTTATCATATCCGCTTACGTTACTTGCGGCACCTTGTCAGCGCTGGAAAAAAACCACGAGCGACTGAACGGAGCGAGGCGGAGCCAGCGCGGAGGCGGAATCTTCAAAATAGTTCGCATTTAGGCTATGTCCACACTTACATGGGTATTTTCTGAAACGGGGGTTTTCAAATTCATTTATAAAACACATCCCGTCCACACAAGCACTGTTTAAACAAAAAACTTCATCCACATGAAAACGCAAAAACGCACACAGTTGCTGTCAAGAGCAGTGCCAAACCAGCAATCCTATATGCCGGCGAAGCAGCTCACTCAGCGACAACAGCGATGTCCTATGCATACGAACATTTTCTCGCC
>JAJAGP010004003.1:0-33604 GCA_025084515.1 Ancistrus triradiatus | reverse complement strand
AAAATGTGTTGTTGAATTGACCGAGATGGAGAACAGTGCACTTAGCTTTTAGATATTTATTTAATATAACGTTGTGAATTTAACAGGCTTCTGTCTTAGTCAAGTAAAGTCTTTGTAATTCTCAAAACACTGATATACAAACTCTAATTCGTTATTGTTACTCGTTTTCCTAATTAAAACTATTTTTAACCCAAATTCATGTTATAATCTTTTTGCTGTGTGTTAAAATTGATGATAATATTTACATAAACTAATACTTCTGAAAGGTTTAGAATATATAAATTATTAGCCTACCTTAAATTATTAACTCTTTTAAAAAATTATTACAAGAAATACAATACGATATCAATATGAAAAAACAAACAAACCAATCATCCTGAGGAGCACTATTTGCTCTAAACTGAACCATCTTAAGACGCAAGTTCTCTGTCTCATAAGACAATGTCATGTTTTGAAGTCACGCCTCGTCTTCAAGACATACAAAATTGTTACTTTCATGTCTCAAGACAGAGAGATGTCTTCATTCCTTTAGTCCTAAGATGTCTTGAGGCGTCTTTGTATAATAAAATGTCTCAAGACATTAAGCCTGTCAAGGTGTCTTAAGACGCAGAGATAGCTGGGTATGCATGTAAAGTTTCATTCGATTCCTTCAACTCCCTCTTAGTGATTTTTTTTTTGTCAGTGAGTGTATTTATTTAATATAATTTACTTCGTGAATTTAATTTTCAAAACACAGCTGCTACCTGCATGTAAAATCTAATTATTTTTATTGTTACTTGTTTTCCTGAACACAAATATTTTAAAATCAAATTCATGTTATAACCTTTTTTTGTGCCGTGGTATGAGAATGTAGAATTAGTATACAATACGATATATAAAAAACAATCATCTTGCTCTAAACTGAACCATCTTAAGACATAAGTTCTCTGTCTCAATGTCATGTTTTGAAGTCACGCCTCGTCTTCAAGACACACAAAATTACGACTTTCATGTCTCAAGACAGAGATGTCTTCATTCCGTCTGTCTTAAGATGTCTTAATATAACAAGACGTCTCAAGACGTCTTATCTAAGCCTGTCAAGACGCCTTAAGAAGCAGTGAAAGTTGGGTAATCTGGTAACCATCGCACTACGGCACCGTGCCACCTGTATTCTGTACCATATTAGTTTTATGTATTAAGAGACACCACGTGTCCAAACAAACGGTAGAAATCTCCCTCTAAACTACACCGCACTGAAACGCACAGAAACCTTTCTTGATTTGGCCACCAGAGAGCAGAGACACAACACAATGTTCATAACACGAGGCAACGCTACAGCCGAACAATCAGCAGAAAGAGGTTTATTGATTTTAAGCTACGATTGGAACACATAAAACAAAAAAGGAACACAAAAAATAAAACGGTTGTTAAACCCAAATTCAACTCATATTTAATAAAATAAAGTAAGTGACAGTGAGGATACTTAATGATAATCGGCAAAGCAAATTCTACACCCTCAGTATGTGATGTGTTTTCGACACTAGTTTGCTGGACAACCAGCTTTACCAGCAAGACTGTCCAAGTTCCCCAGCTAAACCAGCACAATCCGACTTGGACTAACATGTAACTCATACAGTCTTTCTGGCTGACCAGTTCAAGACACAACATATGGTGATATATGTGACATTTAGTGACTCTGATCAAATTCTTCTCTCACAGATCCAGCCATAGGGCAAATCACAAGGAAAATCATGCCATTTATCTAAAAACAGAGCACAGTTCTCATTCGGGATAGTACCAGGTTGACCAGATGCCCAGAACCTGAAGGAGAAAATCAGAATATCACTGTGTTTCTCAGAGGACTGTAGTGGAGCTGCATCACAAATAGTTCAGTTCAGTAATCTCTTACTTGTAGGTCTCTGGTGAACCATCCACCCATTTCCATATCCCCTCAGTGGCGCTGTCAGTCAGACCAATCCAAACATAGGTAACTGCTTTTAACCTTGCAATAAAGTCCTGTTGAAATGGAGAATCGTTTAATCTCAATTTTAATCTCAATCCCTCTCGCTCTCTCGCTCTCTCTCTCTCTCTCTCACACACACACACACTCTCTCTCTCTCTCTCTCACCTTGTCCTCGTTGCTGTTTATGATCACCAGATCTGCCCCTCTCTCTATGCAGTCCTGTTGTGTAACTGGTCATATTTTGTAGTCAAGTGATCATAACTCATCTGTAACTGGTCTCTTTTTACAGCCAGGTTGTCGTAGCTGATCTGTAACTGGTCTCTACTCAGCGTTACGTTGCTATATTCCGTCCGTAACTGGTTGATTGCTGTGGTCTGGGTGTTGAACATGACCCCTAACATTATAACCCCAACCAGCAGGAGGACAAACAGAAGCACCAGCAGCGACCAGCAGCGAATCTTGGCAATGTCTTCACCTAGCGGGGATCAGATTCACAGACATGAATATGAACATTTATTATTCATTAATGTTTACATCTAAGTAGGGCCGAACATGACATATCAATCTAAGTATAAATATATAAATAAATAAATACATCTTCAAATAAACAAAGTAATACATTATCGTTCAACATAAAACGTTATAAAAATTAAAAAAACATGGGTAATTTATTTCTAGATTTCTTCCTCCAGTTCTTGTGAATGAGGTGGGCAACACTAATTCAATTCAGAGCTTCTTCCAGTTCATAAGCAACCAAGCTACAGTATGTGCGGTCCTCTATAAGAGACAGCTCTGTGTTCGATTACTCTTACCTTATATTTGAATCAGGTTGGGATCTTACTAATTATCTACAGCATGAAGCAGTAACAGGCTTGTACATGTATAGGCTACTGTAGCTTGGTTTGCTGCAGTATACATATTATTAATCGGACTCTAGAGGTTTATCTATGTCCCTGCGATGGTGAATTCTATTTCTGTTGTGAATATAAGAGCTATATTAAAATTATATATAATATTCCTAAAAGTTTTGCATAAGTAGCCTGTTTGAAATTACGTCGTGTAGTGGAGTGTTTAAAAGAAGAACTGGTGTAGAAAATCAGTGGAGCTGCAGTTTGTTGGACTAAAACGCAGTGACGGTGTTTCAGAGAGTCGATGATGAATAATATTTCGGTTAAATATCGGCATTTAGTGCATTAATGAATGTTACCATGTCTAGTTATGAGTGATTTAGGAGAATTTAGTAAGAAAAATTACAAAGTAATTTGTATATTTAATTTTAGTTCCTTCTATGATTTTTTTGTAGATGATTCATGCTATAGCTTTTTACAAGAAATACTATTACTTTTTGTTTTTTTTGCTTTATTTAGTGGGATGTACTTTTATACTTAGAAAAATCTATAAGTCACACTTCAACTTTTACTGTAGTATTTTTTAAATGATTTGAACCACTTGTGGGATTGTACTGTAAAATACATGCTTTATGAATTACTGTGTATCTGATTAAATAAAACATAACCAGCAGATTGATAACGACGCACAAGCAGATTGGCCTTTTCTTTTTATGTTGTAATTTTGCAGTAAATCTAATGTAGAAAAGTTTTTTCATTACAGATTAATGGTCGGTTTAAGATGTGTAGATTATGTAAAGTATTAAGAGAGCATTTCACTTACCTGCGTTTTGAGTTTGGAGGTTCCCTGGTGAGTCACTGTTCTCCGTCACAGTGCTGGTTTCACGAACTATTACAGCGTCCACACTCTCATAGATATCCACAGCTCGCTCTATCCTCTGTCCTCTCTCCTCCATGGCGAAAGCCTGATTAGAAACGATCTGAGACATCTCTTACCACCAACAAATAAAAAATCCACAAGTGCAGACTTTCCGTGCGTGTGTCTCTCTAAACAGATGCAGCTCTATTTATATAATTTATGTACTCTGTATCCACTAAACAGAGAAGTTTCTGTCTGGAACGTATACATATGGAAATTGCTATTGTCCGCTTACGGTAAATGAGGAAGATTTCAAGCATGAGTAAAACTAAAAAGGCACGCATGTCCTTCCATCACGTGACCTTAAATATTGACGTAAATATTAATATAAAATCATTATACTATAACTGAGTCAGAATAACGACCCTGTGCTGCTAACTACAATCCCATATTGTGAAATGGCCGACACTTGGTCTCATCAGTACATTCATTCATTTTCATATTCACCTAATCCTGGTCGCAGGGAACCGCTATCTCACCGGCAAAACAGGGCGCAAGCTGCTAACCATCCCACTGCGCCACCGTGCCACCTGTATTCTTGTTGTATTTTGTAAAAGTAAATGTATGACAGAATGACTCAGCAGCACTCTGAACTTTAGTTTTTTAACTTCTATTCACTCCTTACATTCCCCTCTACCTAGTACACACTGACATCTAGCAACATAGTAAATTGGAGGTATATAAGATTGCTTGGAGGGACAGTATGGCAGAGTATAAGCATGCCCTGACTAAATCTAAAGCTGCATATTTTTTCTCAATCATAGAGAAAAATAAGAATAATCCTAGATTTCTCTTTAATACAGTCTCCAAATTAACAGAAAACCCTATAGAAAGCGATTCTCATGTTCTGTGTAATTTTAATAGTAATGATTTCATGACTTTCTTTAATGATAAGATAAAAAACATTAGGCATAAAATTCAATGCTCATCACATCACCAAACTATTCACCAACCTTCCAGATGCAGGACTAGAGTAGACGTCTGTTTAATTAGCTGTAAATCAAGACTAGACTCTTTCACCCGTTACTAATACTGAACTATCTGCACTGATCAGCTCGTCTAAGTCATCCAGTTCCTACACATTTACTCAAAGAAGTGATACCTAGTATTATAGAGCCACTGTTAGTTATTTTAAAATCATCCCTTACCTTTGGTTATGTGCCCAAATACTTTAAGTTTTCTTATACGTGAAGTTTACTTATACGTTATCAAACCACTAAAAAAGCCACTCTTGACCCTTGTGTGATATCTAATTATAGACCAATTTCAAATCTACCGATTCTCTCCAAAATCTTAGAAAAATCTATCTATCCAGCAGCTCTGCAGTTACCTCCAAAGGAATGGTATTTATAAAAAATTTCAGTCTGGATTCAGGCCTCATCATAGTACTGAAACAACAGTAATTAGGGAACTAAATGATTTATTATGTTCTCAGACAACAGATGTGTTTCTTTTCTTGTTCTGTTAGATTTAAGTGCAGCATTTGACACTACAGATCACAATGTTTTACTGAATAGACTAGAAAACACTGTAGGTATAAAGGGATCAGCACTTTCCTGCAAGGTTTAAATCATATTTGACTGACTGGTACCAGTTTGTTCATGTAAATAATCTGCGCTCTAAGCTCTCAAAAGTGAAGTATGGCGTGCCCCAGGGGTCAGTGCTTGGCCTGCTTTTATTCTCTTTGTACATGCTGCCACTAGGTTAAATTATTCATGGCATTGCTATGCAGATGATACACAGCTCTACATATCAGTCAAACCAAATGACGGCCTCACACTCAACAAAATTGAGGATTGTGTAAAGGAAATAAACTATTGGATGTCATTTTCTCTTATTTAACTCAGATAAAACTCAGATTTTATTAGTGGGACCCAAGGCTAGGAGAGACAGATTGGCTACATCTATCATAAATCTAGATGGTTGTTCAGTATTGCCCAGTCTGTCTCTAAAAAACGTAGGTGTCATATTTGATTCAGATCTCTCCTTTGATGCACACATTAGCAACATCACTCGAATTGCTTTCTTTCAATTACATAATATCGCTAAACTTAGAAATATCCTGTCATTTAATTTTGTGGAGAAACTCGTTCCTGCATTTACAACCTCAAGGTTGGCTTACTGTAATGCCTTACTTACTGGATGCTCTGATAAATCTATTAATAAACTTCAATTAGTTCAGAATGCAGCCGCTCGAGTGAAAATTTGATCATATCAGTCCTGTTCTATCATCTCTACACTGGTTACCAGTTAAATTCCACACTGACGACAAAAATACTTATAACTTATAAAGCTCTACATGGCCTGGCCCCACATTATCTGAGTGAAGTCTTAGAGTTTTACAGTCCAACTCGTCTACTAGAATTAAAAAAGTCACAGCAGGGGGAAAGGCTTTCTCATACATGGCCCCCCAACTATGGAATAAACTTCACACTTTAGTTCGAGACTTCGACACACTCCAAAATTTAAAGTCCAGACTAAAGACATACTTATTTACACAGTTTTTTGCTTAGACTTAGACTGGGATGCATGGCATTTCATGCCTTGTCCTTTGGCCGGGAGTGTCTGGTGAGTGATCTGACTGAGCTGGGCTTCAGTCTTGTTGATCTTGACTTATGCATCCTTGCCTTAGACTAAGGCCAGAGCTGGGGGTTCATAGTCAAAGAGCCTTGTGTTGATCAGAGACGTGGGGCTGCAGATGTCTCATGTGATCCCTCTTGGCTGTGTTACCTTCTGGTTCTCCTCTTTCTAGCTACGTTGCTATAGCTAATGCTGCCAGGGTCTCATGCTACACATGGCATCAGTGATTGTTAACAGACTCTGTGATCTTAATCAATAACTAATTACATTTCCTGTTTTTTCTCAAAGCTGTGTTCCTGTACCAGTTCCAGCACCACACATGATGTTCATCCGCTTCAGCTCCAGCCCCACCATACTTGGGCCACACCATAGGGCAGTAACTCTCTCCCTCCTCCGGTTGGCCGGGGACGAAGTTCCACCAAAGACTTTCCTAATTATACTGGAGATCCTAGACTGACTCTGTTTATCAAACTACACAATGCCAATATGCCCATTTTACATTTTATTTGAACTATCACTATAAGACTTATTTGGTTAGATAAATTTGTTTTGTTCTTACATTTATCCACGCCACCAAAGGAGGTTGGGTCCCTTTTTGAGTCTTGGGCTTCCCAAGGTTTCTTCCTCATAACCCTTAGGGAGTTTTTCCTTGCCACTGTCGCCCTAGGGGCTTGCTCAATTTGGCATTTGCCGTAGATATTAGAAGATCATCTAAAATCGTACAGTTGCTTTGAGACAATGCTAAATTGTAAAAAGTGATATATAAATAAATCTGACTTGACTTGACATCTATTGGCAAGAGTAATTATACAACACAACATGTTTCCTCTTTTTGTAGAAAAAGTACAGTTCTTGATACTTTAAAGCTATTAAAACTTCAACACTTATCTGTCACATGTATTTAAACATTTGAAAGCTATCAAAAACTAAACTCTTGAACTTGGTACTTACGTATTGACAGTACTGAAACTGAAATAGTTTTTACATAAACATTTGTAGACATTCACAACACTTCACTTTTCTTTTACATTACATTACCAGCAATTCACCTTCACAGCACTAGTTCACCGTATCCCCGTTTTAAATTAAAGAACATAGTCATTAGTCCAGAATGGAACACGACAAACTCTACATTGTTGGTTTGTTGACTCAGTGATAGGAAGCAAATCTCCAGCTGCTTGAGTACCTTGGGGAATGTAACCATTCTCAGGAAAAGTCGCTGTTGGTGGATCTGCAGTGGACAAAGGTGTAGGAGCAAGATGAGCAGCATTCCACACTTTTCCATCACACAACAGGTAATTAGCTATACCATGTTGTGCAAGAACTTTATAGGGCTGTCTGAATTTGGGATGTCCTTTGTTGACCAGTCCAGGCTTTCGAATGTGAACAAAGGAACCCAGTGGAATCTTAGGTAAAGAAGCAGGACATCGTTTGTCTGTATACCATTTTGCCTTAGTCTGTTGCTTTTGAACAATGAGCTCCAATGGTCTTTGAGCCTTTGGAGAAACCACAGTAGGCAGATCTCGGATATGAAGTGTTGTGTGGATTGAACAACCATGAAGCAGTTCTGCAGGTGAACAGGTAGTAACTGCAGAAAGTCAGTGACAAAAGGCTTCCAGGGCTTTCCCCTCAATGTTGGCAGTTTGAAGGGAGTCCTTAAGAACCCAATTAAATCGTTCTATTTCCCCATTTGCTTGAAGTAAGTACACAGAGCTTCGGCAATGCTTAATATCCCTTATCGCAAGAAAATGTTCAAACTCTGCAGAAACAAATTGTGGCCCATTATATGTAACAATCTCACATGGATTTCCTTCACGACTGAACAGAGTAGAGCGAAAGGCAGTAATCATGGAAGAGTTGACTACAGAAGCAAATTCCACCTCTGGCCATCTACTCTAATATTCAATGTGTGTCACAGCATATCGGCAATCATGAGCAGCATGGTGAAAAGGACCCACAATGTCAATCACCACTTTTTCATTATTAGGGGTTTTATGGAGGGCTGCTGATGAACGGGAATGACGAACAGGTGGAGACAGCGGGGGTGGAGTGAGGAATTACAAGGCACAGCCAATAGATCTGCAGAGGGAAGCACAGCAAAACACAAGCACACCGCATGCCAAAACAAAAACAGAAGCCATGTGGCACGAGTGAGAAACGTAAACAAAAGCACGTGGAAACAAAGTGTAAACAAAGCGTGAGTGAGCGGACCCTGACAGTACCCTCTCTCAACAGTCGCCACCGGGCGATCTACAGGTCAGCCTTGTGAAAATCTCGAATTAGAGACGTATCGTATATGGCAGAAGCGGGGATCCAGCAATGCTCCTTGGGTCTGTAACCCTCCTATTCCATGAGATATTGAAACCCACGGCCACAACGTCGAGACTTTAACAGGCAGTGAACGAGTGGTGGGGGTCTGGACGGAGGGCTCAAGCCCGAAGAGGCTACCGGTTTAATTTGCGAGGCACGAAATGTGGGGTGTATGTGCATCTGGTATGGTAACCTAAGACGACCGGACTTATCGATGGGAAAATGACCAATGTACCTGGAGGTGAGTTTCCTGGACTCAACCTGGATCAGAATGTTCTGTGCTGGGAGCGAGATCGACTGTCCCGGGGTGTAGGTGGGGCTGGGTCTTTGGCGGCGGATAGCGGGTCGCTGGGAACCCCCACGGGCCTTGAGCAGGGCCGCCCTGGTGGTCTTCCAGGTCATCGACGGAGGTGATGGTGGACAGAGGAAACCACCACCTCTGGTTCCGTATCTGAGAGCAGGGGCGGTTGGTATCCAAAGGACACCTCGAAGGGCAAGATGCCCATGGACGAGTTTGTCAAGGTATTATGGGCATACTCGGCCCATCCCAGCTGCTGAATCCACCTCTTGGTATCCTGAGCAGACAGGCAGCGCAGAGTGACCTGGACTTCTTGATTCGCCCATTCAGTCTGTCCATTGGACTGGGGGTATAACCCCGATGTCAGATTGACCGTGGTCCCCATGGACTTGCAGAACTTTCTCCGGACTTGTGACATGAACTGGAGCCCCCGGTCTGATACGATGTCCAGCGGGATTCTGTGAATCTTAAACACGTGGTCAAAAAGGATACTGGCCATCTCGGAGGCTGTGGGCAGTTTAGAAAGGGCCACTAGTTGGACGGCCTTCGAGAAGAGGGCATCTGGCTTATTGTTCTTAGAACCAGGATGATAGGTTAATGTACAGTCAAAACGGGAAAAGAAAAGAGCCCACCTGGCTGAGTGAGAGTTGAGCCTCTTGGCAGACTGGATGTAGGCCAGGTTCTTGTCGTCCATCCAAGGACCCAAGCCGAGGTAAAAAATTCCTAAAGGCGTCGGAACGTCCCATCGGCCCCCGGAGTCCACCTAAATGGAGACTTGGTAGAGGTGAGTTGGGTGAGTGGTGCTGCCACGGTTACTGTAATCACGGATGAAGTGCCGATTGAAGGAAACGCTGAAACACTGGAGATCCTTCCGCCCTGGGGAACTCTGCCACTGCCCTGATCTTGACGGGGTCCGCTCCCCTTCTGGATGATGAAGCACAGGAAAGGTACCATGTCCACATGAAAGGCAGACTTTTCGGCTTTCACAAACAGCCTGTTCTCGAGCAGGTGTGTGAGGACTTGGTGGACATTGCGTACATGTTCCTTCTCAGAGCTGGAAAAAAAAAATCTAAATATCATCCAAGCATACCAAAACAAAATGACTGAGGACTGATGGAGCATTCATGAGGCCGAACGGCATAACCTTGTATTCAAAGTGTCCCAGCGGTGTGTTGAATGCTGCTTTTCACTCGTTGCCATCTTTGATCCAGACAAGGTGTTAGGCACTTCGAAGGTCCAGCTTGGAGAAAACACATGCTCTCTGTAAAAGATCAAAAGCAGAGTTGATTAATGGAAGTGGGTACCTGTTTCTCTTGGTTATGGCGTTGAGGCCTCGGAAGTCAATGCACGGGCGGAGTGAGCCGTCCTTCTTAGTCACGAAGAAAAAAACCAGCTTCGAGGGGAGAGGAGGAGAGCATGATGTGTCCAGCCACCATGCACTCAGAGATGTACTCCTCCATAGCGTCCCTCTCAGCCCGGGACAGGTTGTAAAGCCGACTGGTGGGCAGCGGTGTGCCGAGGAGGAGCTGTATGGAGCAGTCATTTGAACAGGGTTGCCAATTCCCTGAGGGGAGGAAGAAAAGAGACGGTTTAGTTTACGACAATTCCGAGACCTGACTGAAAAGGAGCGGATTAGATTGCAACAATGTGTTTAGCAGCTTGTCATGCTGGGCTAGTCAAAGTTCCTGACGATGGATGGCTACATTAGTAGATGGTGGGTCGGCTGTTTTGGGGGCCACAGGTACCATAATAGCCAGATCGTACTGTTATGGGGAGTCCAAGGGACCCCCAGGAAATATGGACCGGAACCCAAATGCAGACCCCAAAAGACAAGCGCAGACGTAACGTAATCAAAAGGTAAATATTTATTACAAACGCAGCTATCGGTGAGGTATGGAAACTAAGTGGTAATTGTGGCGAAATGAGATCAACAAGGCCAGAATGAGTCCAGGAAACAGGAACGGAAACTGAAGAACAGCAGGTCATTGGTGGCTTGCAGCTGGCTTCCCAAATGCGGGGTGTCTTGAGATGGAAGTGGTACAGCACGGGGTCTGTGGGCTGCAAGGAAAGGAGGTCCACATAAAAACAAAAAACAGATGCGAGAGCCGAAAAGAAAAATAATAAGGCAAGGTAAATGTAAACAGAGCTAATGCTAGGCTAAGCTAGCGGCTGACGTATCTAGGCTAATGCTACACGAAGCAATGGCTTGACTAAGGTGAAGCAGAAATGTGGTCTGAACATGAACAAGAATAATAAACTAAGCTTGGTACCAGGCAACATCAACTGACGATCCGGCGATCTCTGGCTGCGACATCTGGGGTTTTATGAAGGGCTGCTGATGAACGGGAATGATGAACAGGTGGAGACAGTGTGGGTGGAGCGAGGAATGATGAGGCGCAGCCAATAGATCCGCAAAGGGAAGCATAGCAAAACACAAGCACGCTGCACGCTAAAACAAAAACAGACAGCATGTGGTGCGAGCAAGAAACGTAAACAAAGTGTGAGCGAGCGGACCCTGACATTGGCAGAACCATGAACATGGACATTTACAGCCTTGACTGCGACATCAGTAGTGCATGTCATTGCTTTAGCTTCAGTGACTGCAGAGTCAGTTTGTTCAGCAATAGTAATAGTCTTTTGCAAAGTAAGATCAGTTTCCAGGAGCAAACACTCACGAATGTGAGGGTTGCATGTTTTGTGAAGAATCTGATCCCGAATCATGTCATTAACAAGTGTACCAAATTCACAGTTCACAAGAAGACTACGCATTGCAGCCACAAAATGTACAACAGACTCACTGGTCCTCTGAGCATGTTGGCAGAATTTATTCCGTTCAACAACCACGTTCATTTCTGGCAGAATGAATGCCTTCGGTACATTTAAAGCAGTCATGTAAGCATGTAAGTGTCACTCTCCACTTCCAAAGTGTAGAATATACATTGACCTTCAGTGCCTTAGCAGTGGATCAGCAGAGCACGTTTTCTCTTATCCTGAACGTCGTCTGGACAGTTAACCAGTTAGAATGTAGTTACATGCAAATCTAGATATTGAACGCCGTTGCAGGCTCGACTGGGCATTCCAGAAATGCAGGTGGCGGTGGAAGTCCGAGTAAAGCCATCCTCGTCACAAATTGTTGTATTTTGTAAAAGTAAACGTATGAAATGACTCAGTAGTACTCTGAACATTACTTTACTCAGCCCGACCGCCTTCTACTCACCCCTTGCAGTCAACTCTACCTAGTGCACACTGACATCTACTGGCAGGAGTAATTATACAACACAACAATTCTGAATTAGTTATATTTTAAGAGCGCCCATGTGTCCGAACAAACTGTACAAATCGGCCTCTACTCTACACCTCACTGAAACGGCACTGCTCTTTCCTGACTTGGCCACTAGAGGGCAGAAACACAACACATGCAGTGAAATAACAAGAGACACCTCTACTGCCATACAATCAGAAAGAGGTTTATTGATTTAAATCTACAATGTCTATACATACAACAATAAAGAACACAACATAATATGGTGGTTAAATCCAAATTCAACTCATATTTAATCACAGTACGTGACCGTGAGGAAATTCAATGTAAAATCAGGAAAGCTAATTCTACAGTATATTCAGTATATTTCAGTAAAATTCAGTACATGTTGTGTTTTGGACACTAGTTTGATGGATATCCAGTTTCACCAGCAAGACAGTCCAAGTTCCCCAGCTAAACCAGCACAATCCAACTTGGAATAACATGGAACTCAAAGGGTCTTCTGGGTGACCAGAACGGCAGCATCCAAGACACAAAATGTAGTGACTCTGATCAAATTATTTTCTCACAGATCCAGCCGTAGGCCGAATTACAAGGATAATCATGCCATTTCTCTAGAAACAGAGCACAGTTCTCAGTTGTTTGAGAATTAGGTTGCCCAGGTTCCCAGTACCTGAAGGAGAGAATCAGAATATCACTGTTTTTGTCAGAGTAATGTAGTTGAGCTGCATCACAAACAGAGTTCAGTTCAGTAATCTCTTACGTGAAGGTCGGTGCTGAACCATCCACCCATTTCCATGTCCCCTTAACGGCGCTGTCAGTCAGACCAATCCAAACCCAGGTAGCTCCTTTGAACCTAGCAATAAAGTCCTGTTTCAATAAGGAAATGGTTAAACTCTATTTTATTCTCAATCCCTCTCACTCTCTCTCTCACACTCTCTCACCTTTTCCTCGTTGCTGTTTATGATCACCAGATCTGCCCCTCTTCCTATGCAGTCCTGTTGGCTCTCACTCCAGTTCTTTGTCCCCGTAGAGTTGTAGTAAATACTAGAGTTGAAGTAACTCCATCCACTGTCTAAAATAGGCACACATCAGAGTAATATTCTCTCATAAATGTTTTAACATACAGTATCGCTCTATTATCCATTATTCACTTACTCAATGCTGAAAGTGATTTCCTGAGCTCATCTTGCTTCTTCTGTAACTGGTTTCTTTCTTCAGTCAAGTTATTGTAACTACTATTTAACCGTCTTTGCTGTACAGTCAAGTCATCATAACTGGTCTGTAACTGGTCATATCTTTGAGTCAGGTTATCATAAATCATCTGTAACTGGTCTCCTCTTACAGTCACATTGTCGTAGTTGATCTGTAACTGGTCATATCTGGACTGTAACCATGTGTTGCTTGTAGTCAAATTGTCATAACTGTTCTGTAACTGCTCCCTGCTTAGCATTAGATTGCTATTTTTGGTCTGAAAGTCATCATATCTTGTAGTCAAGTTGTCAAAATGGACCTGTAACTGATCTCTGCTTAATGTCACATTGTTATATCTGGTATTTAACTGGTCATATCTTTGAGTCAAGTTATCATAGTTCATCTGTAACTGGTCTCCTCTTACAGTCAGGTTGTCGTATCTGATCTGTAACTGGTTGTATCTGGACTGTAAACACTTGTTGCTTGTAGTCAGGTTGTCATAACTGGTCTGTAACTGGTCTCTGCTTAGCGTTAGATTGCTATATTCAGACTGTAACTGGTCATGTCTTGTAGACAGGTTGTTATAACTGATCTGTAACTGCTCTCTGCTTAGATTCATGTTGGTAAATCTGGTCCGTAACTGGTTCATTGCTGTGGTCACGGTGTTGAACATGACCCCTAACATTATAACCCCAACCAGCAGGCTCACACCCACAAGCACCAGCAGAGACGCTGCAGTCAGTCTTCTCTTGGCAATGTCTCCACCTAGCGGGGAACAGATTCACAGACATGAATTTGAACACGTATTATTCGTTAATGTTTAGGTGGTAAGTACTTCTTTAGAGTACTCAGTATTTTTTTGGTGTCTGTACTTGATTATTTCTGTAACATTTTCAAAAGAATAATCTGTACTCTACTCACTATATTTTCAAAACAGGCTTGTTACTTTAACTTTTATTAATCTATTTATTTATTTGTTTATTTATACTCATTGACAAAAAATAAGGCACCGAGATAGAAATGTTGGATTGCTGCTAAACTTGGCATGCAGTTCTGCCTCAGGCAGATATGTAAATGATTACAGGTGAGGTCTGATTAGGTACTGCGCCTTGCCACAGGAGGGTGTAAAAGTGCTTCCCCCTGCTGCCCTCTGAAAGGCTCTCGGAGGCTACTTTTGGGTAATGTACCTTTGACAGGGGGTGCATCAGTGGACTGAGAGAAGCAAGATGGTGATTTTGATGATTTGACCACCAACTGGGCTGTTCTGCCCTAGCTGTTATGGGGTGTTGGGAGCAGTGATTCCGTGAGGGCATGAACAGACCACCAGTAGAGAGGATCATTTGATCCACTGACAAGCACGAGCAGCTTCCACAGTTCCACCATCCAGACACAGCGGGCACCTTCACTACACAGCCCTGTCTCTGGCAGGCTATTTCATAGTGCTTAGTAGAAGGAAATGTGTTGTCACGTCACCCATTAGTGTCCTACCATTGACAGCCAGCCTTTAGCTATGGACTGCGACCGTATCATCTTTAGAGACAAATCCAGGTTTTGTTTGGGATCCGAGAACCACAGCATACCATATGTAACCTGTATACCTCCAATGCCCAACTGTATTTCATCTTGTATCCAGGTTAGAGGGTTACTAGAGCCTCCTGTCAATTGTACAGGTTTGCCCAATTAACTTATTCTTTCACCCCAATATTGTAATCACTTGCATATGTCATCATTACATTCACACATATAAAGATTCATTAGATTCAAACAACTTCTTGGCGAGATTTTTTTTGTGAGTGAGTGTATTTGTCCATCTATTTATTTTTTTTTTACATTCTCACATATGAACATTCATTAGATTCCAACAACTCCTTCTGTCCTCCTAATCAAGCATCTAATGAAGTGCAACTTCAAAGGGCCAAATGTGGCGCAATTGCCTCTTTTTGTCAGCGCTCACTATGTGCGTTGTGGTTACCCGATAACCATAAAGTGCACCTGCCCGATTAGTAGTGCGTCAACATTTTACGGCACGATTGGACCGTGGTTCTTGCGGAACTTCTGTTTCGCGTTACTTTCGTTTATTTGTAAATACAAAGTGTAATGCAAATGTATTAGTCTTAACTGTGGATATGAACTGTGCAGTTTATTCTGCCAGTATTGTAGTGTTGTGTTCTGCGTTGTGTTTCTGGAAATGGGTACAAATACCAGGTCATTAAAGCACTAAGTTACATTTTAGTGCAGCTTCAGTGTTAGTATAATTATCTTATGTGCTGGATGCCTCCCTTCCCTTTGCATCTGTTCCGACAGCGACAGACAGATCCAACAATACACAAGTAAACAAAGAAATAAACAAAAAAACATGTAATAATTCCCAGGGATGGGGGTGGATGTGGCTCCATAGACTGCAGAACAGTAATCAAATGTACAGTTACCTCAGGCTAACAGAAGAAGAGCACTGCACTTGCTTGAAATTTACAATAATTTTATCAAACAAAAGGTTTATGTATTGCAATGTATTAAACAGTCCCTTCTTAGAAACACCGGGACATAAGTCACCATCCTAAGATGGGTAATTTTGCATGCTCTCCCCGTGTCTTTTTAAGTATCATTTAAAATTATTCTAGTGAAGAGGAAGAGTTCGACAGAGTTATTCTGTGCCAAATGATGAGAGAAGGATGGATATGGACCCTTTGGGTCAGAGATGTGTGCCAAGTAGTTTTTACTGAATAAGGGTGACTATGTGGATTTTTCTACACCACCCACAACACTGGTAGCATCAACCACAGATGGTACTCTAAGGTGCAATTTAGAGTACTCTGTCCCAACTACCAGCATGTGTTTGTCAGAAACCTACACAGACACGGGGAGAGCACGCAAAATTCCCCCTCTCAGGATGGTGACTTACTAGGCCCCTGTGTATCTAAGAAAAAGGGAAGGGAGGCATCCAGCACATAAGATAATTATATTAACACTGAAGCTGCACTAAAATGTAACTTAGTGGTTTAATGACAGGGTATTTGTTCCCATTTCCAGAAACACAACCCAGAACACAGTACTACAACACTGGCAGATGAAACTACACAGTAAACGCGGTGCAAATCGGGCAGGAGGCGCAGAGCGGGTAACAACACACGTCACAATTTTGAAGGAGCTCTTGCAAAGCAGACACACCTCTTCAGGCATTTCTATATGACAGCCCTATGAGAGATCATAGAGATTGTACAAAAGGGCCACAATTAAGCTGTATAAGCATATTCCAGAAACGTAATGTTACATGATCAGATACCAAATATTGGGTAGCCTATCACCTAAGTCTGGACCCATGGATCGCCTCCAGGACTAAATCGGTGTGGCCAGAAAGACACGTTGTAACATAGAATACCGTGTATCAGCAAAATATTAGCCACTAAGTGGCAAACAAGTACGTGTACAAGTGTGCGTCTATGAACCCAGGAAAAAATGTACTGTGAAATTTGACAGTAGAACCATGAAGAGGCCAAATTACCACCAACATTCATAGTACAACTCTGAAATAATTCATGGTCAGTTCATAGTCCACCAAGTTTACATTTGTACAATAAAATTTCACAGTAGAACCATGAACTGGCCAAATTACCATCAAAAATTCATAGTAAAACTGTGAACTTCATGGTCAAACTGTGAAAATTCACATTAAAACTGTCAAGCAATTCACAGTTTTACTATGAAAATTCACAGTACATTTCTTCCTGGAAGATTTAATTACACCACACACAGAGAAACACAAACCACCGACACATATTCAAATGTTCTGACTGCCTAATACTGTGCTCATTAATAAAATGAGAAAGGAATTCTTGGGGTGTCTGGACCGTGTATTCTAACTGATACCCCCCACTGTGACAGCAATCAGTTCCTGAATTCAGCGCATTTAAAAGAGACATCAGAGTGCAAGAATAGAAGAAATATTGGTCACTTTTTCACAGAAATACTAAGATGACTCAAAATTTCAGAAACGGAACCATCAAGTATTACAACCAAAGCGTTTGCTCGGTGTGTGGACTTATTAGAAATTATAAAACTTATAAAGTCTTTCTAAAAAGTTCAGCATAATGCATTCTACTTACCAAAATAACTGTTTACACTTTATGTTTTTAATATTCAGACCCCAGATGTTTATCCATGTCTTTAGAATGGTGAATTCTATTTCTGTCATGAATATAACAACTATATTTAAAAATAGATAATAATTCTAAAAGTTTTGCTTAAGTGGTTAATTTAAAGTAAATACATGAGTTTATTATTTATAAGTTTGTTGGACGAAAACGCAGTGACGGTGTTTCAGACAGTCGATGATAAATAATGTTTGGGTTAAATAGGCCTATCGGGATTTAATGCATTATTGAATATTACCATGTAGTTATGAGCCATTTAGGAGCATTTATTACGAAAAAAATACAAAGTAAGTTGGATATTTCATTTCAGTTCTGTAAAAGTTTTTATTCTGTTTTCGCTGTTTGTATGTTTGTTTGTTTGTTTGTTTTTTTACAAAAAATACCTTATTATTACCTTTTTTGTTTCATTTAGTAGCATGTACTTTTGTACTTCTACTTGAGTGAAATATATGACCACACCCACCTGAACAGGCTATTTTTTAAAGGATTCATAACACTTTTACTCAGGTAAAGAACTTGTGTAATTGTTGGAAACACTCCTTTTTAATTAGCTACTGTAAAATACAGGCTTTATGGATTACTCTGCATCTGACCGCACAAAAACGACTGCGGAAGTTTGTCCGAGCCAGCAGATTGGTAATGACGCACCAGCAGTTTGGCCTTTTACAAAATGTTGTTTTTGTTACAGTAAATCTAATGTAGCAGAGTTTTTCAGAACAGATTAATGGTCGGTTTAAGCTGTGGACCTACTGTAAAGTTTTAAGAGAGCATTTCACTTACCTGCATTTTGAGTTTGAAGCTTCCCTGGTGACTCATTGTTCTCCGTCACCGTGCTGGTTTCATGACGTCTTACAGCATCAGTGCTCTCATAGATATCCACCACTCGCTCTATCCTCTGTCCTCTCTCCTCCATGCAGAAAATGTGATTAGAAACGATCTGAGACGTCTCATCAACAAAATACTAAATTCCGAGAGCGCAGACTATCAAACTGTGTCTCTCTGATCCGGTGGAGCTCTAATTAGCCTATATCATTTACATACTCTGTATCCACTAAACAGAAAAGGCTCCATCTGGTGCTTACAAATATGGAAATTGATATTGTGTGCTTAGGGTGAATAAGAAACAACAAGCTTGAGCAGAAATGAAATGGCATGCATATTCGTCCATCACGTGACCTTAATTACTAATGTAAATATAAATATAAAAGCACTGCACTATAACTGAGACAGAATATGGACCCAGTGGTTCTAACTACAACCCCAGACTGTGAACCGCACCACAATTGGCCACAATCTTTTAAGAGCGCCCACTAGTTCAAACAAACTGTATAAATCTCCCTCTACTGTACACTACACCGCACTGAAACGGCACTGCACTTTCCTGATCTGGCCACCTGAGGGCAGAGACACAACACAACGTGCAGCGAAATAACACGAGGCAACGCTACAGCCGTGCAATCAATAGAAAGATGTTTATTGATTTAAAGCTACGATGTGAACACGGGAAACAACAATAACACAAAATAATTTGGTTGTGAAACACACATTTTACTTGTATTTAATCAAATATAGTAAGTGACTGTGAGGATACTTAATGATATTCAACAAAGCTAATTCCACACCCTCAGTATATGTTGTGTTTTGGACACTAGTTTGCTGGATATCCAGCTTTACCAGCAAGACTGTGCAAATTCCCCATTTAAACCAGCACAATCCAGCTCGAACTGACACAGAACCCATACAGTCTTTCTGGTTGACCAGCATTCAAGACAACATATGCTGATCACATTTAGTGACTCTGCTCAAATTCTCTTCTCACAGATCCAAGCAGAGAGCCAACTACAAGATACATCATTCTGGGTCTCTCTAAAATGAGCACAGTTCTCAGGCGTGAGACCACCAGGTTCCCTGAATTGCTGAGTTTCCCAGTACTTGAGGGAGAGAATCTGAATATCTCTGTGTTTCTTCAGATCAATGTAGTGGAACTGCAGCACAAACAGCATTCAGTTTCACACATTCAATGTAAATGTAATTTCAGTTCAGTAATCTCTTATGTGTAGGTCAGTGCTGAACCATCCACCCATTTCCATGTCCCTTCAAACGGCAATGTCAGTCAGACCAATCCAAATCAAGTATCTTCTTTCAACCTTGCAATAATGTCCTGTTGAAATGTGGTAATGGCTAAGATTAATTTTAATCTCAGTCAGAAGATTTCAAGCATGAGAAGAACTGAATGGCAGGCTTGTTCCTCCATCACACAACCTTGATTATTAAAGTAAATATGAATATAAAAGCACTGTATTATAACTGAGCCAGAATATGAATCCAGTCCTAACTACAACCCCAGACTGTAAACTGCACTATACTTGGCCACCTCAGTTCATTCATTTTCATACTCTCCTAATCCAGGGAGTAGCAGGGGGTTGCTGTCTAATCGTCAGAACAGGACGCAAGCTGGTAACCATCCCACTACGGCACCGTGCCATCCGATTCTCTATTAGTTTCATCTTTTAAGACCGCTCACATGTCCAGACAAACTGTACAAAAACACCCATCTACGCTACACCGCACTGAAATGGCACACCTGTTTCTTGATTTGGCCACCAGAGGAAAGAGGCACAACACAACACGAGGCAACGCTACAGCTGAACAATCAACAGAAAGAGGTTTACTGATTTAAAGGTACTATTGGAACACATAAAACAAAAAGGAACACAAAATAAAATGGTTGTTAAACTCAAATTTAATCATAGTAAGTGACCAATCAACAGAAAGAGGTTTATTGATTTAAAGCTACGATGTGAACGATGTGAGTGGTGTAAAAAAGTGTTTGGCCCATTCCTGATTTCCTATCAAACAAATTTAAATATTAGTAAAAAACAACACAAGTAAACACAAAATGCAGTTTTAAAATGAAGGTGGTTATTATTAAGGGAGAAGAAAATCCAAACCTATATGGCCCTGTGTGAAAAAGTGATTGCCCCCTAAACCTAATAACTGGTTGGAGAACCCTTGGCAGCAACAACTGCAACCAGGCGTTTGCGATAACTTGCAGTGAGTCTTTTACAGCTTTGTACAGAATTGGCCACTCCTTTGTAATTCAGCCACATTGGGGGTTTTTTCAAGCATGAACGGCCTTTTTAAGGTCATGCCACAGCATCTCCAATAGGATTCAGGTCAGGACTATGACTAGGCCACTCCAAAGGTCCTTCATTTTTGTTTTTCTTCAGCCATTCAGAGGTGGACTTGCTGCTGTGTTTGGATCATTGTCCTGCTGCAGAACCCAAGTTCGTTTCAGCTTGAGGTCATGAACAGATGGCCGGACATTCTCTTTTAGGATTTTTGGTAGACAGCAGAATTCATAGTTTCAATTTATCACAGCAAGTCTTCCAGGTCCTGAAGCAGCAAAGCAGGCCCCAGACCCACCACTCTACCACCACTTTTTACTGCTGCTATAATGTTCTTTTTCTGAAATGCTGTGCTATTTTTACGGCAGATGTAATGGGACACACACCTTCCAAAGAGTTCAACTTTTGTCTCATCAGTCCACAGAATGTTTTCCCAAAAGTCTTGGGGATCATCAAGATGTGTTCTGGAAAAACTGAGACGAGCTTTACTGTTCTTTTTGCTCAACAGTGGTTTTCGTCTTGGAACTCTGCCATGCAGGTCATTTTTGCCCAGTCTCTTTCTTATGGTGGAGGCATGAACACTGACCTTAACTGAGGCAAGTGAGGCCTGCAGTTCTTCGGATGTTGTTGTGGGGTCTTTTGTGACCTCTTGGATGAGTCATCGCTGCGCTCTTGTGGTAATTTTGGTCGGTCAGCCACTGCTGGGAAGGCTCACCACTGTTCCATGTCTTCACCATTTGTGGATAATGGCTCTCACTGTGGTTCGCTGGAATCCCAAAGCTTTAGAAATGGCTTTATAACCCTTTCCAGACTGATAGATCTCAATTACTTTCTTTCTCAACTGTTCCTGAATTTCTTCAGATCGCTGCATGATGTGTAGCTTTTAAGGATCATTTGGTGTACTTTGTTAGGCAGGTCCTATGTATGTGATGGCCTGAATGAGAACAGGTGTGGCAATAATCAGGCCTGGGTGTGGCTAGAGACAGTGACCTCAGGTGTGATAGACCATAGTTAAGTTATGTTTTAACAAGAAGGGGGCAATACATTTTTCACACCACTGTATAAAACAAAAAAACTCACAAAATAATGTGGTTGTTAAACCCAAATTCAACTCATATTTAATCAAATATAGTATGTGACCTAATATAATCTGCAAAGCTAATTCCACACACTCAGTATATGTTGTGCTTTGAACACTAATTTGCTGGGCAACCAGCTTTACCAGCAAGACTGCAAGTTTCCCAGCTAAACCAGCACAATTCAACTTGGACTGACATGGAACTCATACAGTTTTTATGTATGACCAGCATTCAAGACACAACATACACTGATCATATTAAGTGACTCTGATCAAATTCTCTTCTCACAGATCCAAACAGAACGCCAACTACAAGATACATCAAACCAGGTGTCTCTAAACTGAGCACAGTTCTCAGCCGTGCCACCACTAGGTTCGTTGAATTTGGTTTCCCAGAACCTGAAGGAGAGAATCAGAATGTCACGGTGTTTCTCAGAGCAATATAGTGTAACTACATCACAAACAGAGTTCAGTTCAATAATCTCTTACGTGACGGTCGGTGCTGAACCATCCACCCATTTCCATATACCCTCAACGGCGCTGTCAGTCAGACCAATCCAAACATTGGCTCCTCCTTTCGACCTTGCAATAAAGTCCTGTTGAAATGGGGAAATGGTTAAACTCTATTTTAATCTCAATCCCTCTCACTGTCTCTCTTACACTCTCTCACCTTTTCCTCGTTGCTGTTTATGATCACCAGATCTGCCCCTCTTGCTTTGCAGTCCTGTTGGCTCTCACTCCAGGTCTTTGTCCCCGTAGAGATGTAGTAAATACTAGAACTGAAGTAACTCCATCCATTTTCTAAAATAGGCACACATCAGAGTAATATTCTCTCATAAATGTTTTAACATACCGTATTGCTCTATTATCCATTATTCACTTACTCAGTGCTGAAAGCACACTCTTTAGTTCATCTCTCTCCTTCTGTAACTGGTTTCTTTCTTCAGTCAGGTTATAATAACTACTATTTAACCATCTTTGCTCTACAGTCAGGTTGTTATAATTGGTCTGTAATTGATTGATTGCTGTAGTATGGGTGTTGAACATGACCCACAACACTATAACCCCTACCAGTAGGATCACACACAGAAGCACCAGAGACACTCCCATCAGTCCGTGGCATCTTATCTTGGCAATGTCTCCACCTAGCGGGGAACGGGTTCAGAGACATGAATAAGCACACTTATTATTCTTTACTGTTTATGTTTATTAATATCTGGGCCTACCATATTGGAAATATAATAAAATAGCCTTTGATTATCCTTCATGTGGAAATTAGAGTTGCCACAGCAGCAAGAGGAGAAACAGAATATACAGGTATAGCACTGAACTGTAAAATACAGGCTTTATGGATTACTGCATAACTGATTAAACAAGACAGAATGCAGATGTTTGTCTGAGATGCTTGGAGCCATGTGGCAGCTGACTGGTAATGATGGACAAGCAGATTGACCTTTTTTACAGTAAATCTATAGCTATCAGATTAATGGTCGGGTTAAGCTGTGTACCTTCTGTAAAGTATTAAGAGAGCTTTTCACTTACCTGGGTTTTGAGTTTGGAGCTTCCACAGTGAGTCATTGTTGTCCATCACCTTGCTGGTTTCATGACGTCTTATAGCATCAACATTCTCGTAGATATCCGCCATTTGCTCTGTCCTTTGTCCTCTCTCCTCCATGCATAAAATGTGATCAGAAACAATCAGACCATCAACAAAAAACCCAAATCTAAGAGCACAGACTCTCTATCTGCGTGTGTCTCTGCAGCAGTGAAGCTCAACTGACAAGATTTACATGTTGTATCCACTAAATGGAGAAGTTACGAGCCCTGGAGCTTAGTAATTAGGAAAATGCTATTGTGTGCTTACGGGAAATGAGGAAGATCAAGCATGAGCAGAACTGAATGGCAGGCTTGTTCCTCCATCACTTGACCTTGACTTTTAAAGTAAATATGACTATAAAATCACTGTATTATAACCGAGTCAGAATTATGACCCAGTGCTTCTAACTACAATCCGAGACTATAAAATCTCCCAATGGCCACCTCAGTAGGCTACATTCATTCATTTTCATACTCGCGTAATCCAGGGGGTCACAGAGGTCCGTTTTCTAACCAGCAGAACAGGGCACAGAATATCACTGTGTTTCTCTGAGCAATGTAGTAGAGCTGCATCACAAACAGAGTTCACTTCAGTAATCTCTTACTTGTAGGTCTCTGCTGAACCATCCACCCATGTCCATATCCCCTCAGTGGCGATGTCAGTCAGACCAATCCAAACATAGGTATTTCCTTTCAACCTTGCAATAAAGTCCTGTTGAAATGGAGAAATGTTTAATCTCAATTTTAATCTCAGTCCCTCTCTCTCTCTCTCTCTCTCTCTCTCTCTCTCTCTCTCTCTCTCTCTCTCACACTCTCCCACCTTTTCCTCGTTGCTGTTTATGATCACCAGATCTGCCCCTCTTCCTTTGCAGTCCTGTCGGCTTTCACTCCAGTTCTTTGTCCCCGTAGAGATGTAGTAAATACTAGAGTTGAAGTAACTCCATCAATTTTCTAAAATAGGCACACATCAGAGTAATATTCTCTTTTAAACTTGTTAATGTGCTGCACCAGGCTATTATCCATTATTATACCACAGTTAGTTAGGACCTTACAATCTGATTGCCTGAGAGATGTTCTAGGGGTGCCAATACTGCACGATAAGGGCACTCCAACCGACTGTCTGTAAGTATTATTCCAGGACAGACACAGGTAACCTAGAAAAGACGCCAGAAAGAAAGAAAGAAAAAACACAGTTATAATTATACAAATAAAACACTGCCCAAATGAAAGCTCTCATTAGTTTAAAAAACCTATTGATTTTGGAAAATGTTTCGATTTCAATTTGGAGGATGAAGCTATTAATGACCAGCCTGATACTTCCAATGAACCAAAGTTTTGTCACCTTAAAAGCTTGGAAACACTGAGAAAGTCCATAAAAATGTTAAACTTCGCATGTTTCATTAAACTCCAACCACGGCTGATCGGAGGTTCATTTGTGGATCTGTTAAGTCCAGCTCTTAACCCGACCAAGCTGCTGATGCTCTAGAATTATAACTTTAACATTCCTGACTGATACGATTAACCTTAAGAGATTCATATTCCAAATTTATAATCACTAATCATGTAAACATAAATAAATGTAATTAATAAATAAATGTAAATGTTATCAAGTAAAACAAGATCCTAGACTTTTGGTATTACGCTGGGATCTCACTCTGATTTTCTTCTCTTGGTACAATAATACATCTTAGTAACAGCCTGCCTTATAAATCAGAACCATTTTATTTGCTGAGTGTAAATAAACTTTCTTTATTTATAAATTAAAACTTACCAATAGATGTATTTGTGTTTATCATCTGTATCATAAACAGTTATTGGGAAATTCTGTCCCTTGACTGTTATGACTGAAGGCCATAGTCTGATGATGATGGTTTAGCAGCGGGATGTCTGATAGATTTGAACTACTTTACCCTGCAGAATGTTGATGAACAAATTCTGTTTCTATCCTATTTATCTTAAAATCGAACAATATGCGGCGGTAACTGAACTGTGGTATAATCACAATACCTCACGATACAGAACTCACTCTTGGGTTTCATTGCTTGATTCACTTACTCAGTGCTGAAAGGCTCCTATTGAGCTCAACTCTTTCCTTCTGTAACTGGTTTCTTTCTTCAGTCAGATTAATGTACCTACTATTTAACCGTCTCTGCTCTACAGTCAAATTGTCATAACTAGTCTGTAACTGCTGTCTGCTTAGCGTCATGTTGTTATATTCGGTCTGTAAGTGGTCATATTTTGTAGTCAAGTGATCATAACTCATTTGTAACTGGTCTCTTTTTACATCCAGGTTGTTGTAGCTGATCTGTAACTGGTCTATACTCAGCGTGACATTGCTATATTCCGTCTGTAACTGATTGATTGCTGTGGTCTGGGTGTTGAACATGACCCCTAACATTATAACCCCTACCAGCAGGGGGACAAACAGAAGCACCAGCAGCGACGCTGAGATCAGTCTGTGGCATCTTCTGTTGTCAAAGTCTCCACCTAGCAGGAATCAGATTCACAGACATGAATATGACAATTTATTATGACCTAAAACATCATCAGATTTTCACAAAGTCCTAAAAGTAGATAAAGAGAACCCAGTTAAACAAATGAGACAAAAGTATTATACTATTCATTTATTTATTATTTATGGAGGAAAATGATCCAATATTACATATTAGTGAGTGGCAAAAGTATGTGAACCCTTGCTTTCAGTATCTGGTGTGCCCCCCCGTGCAGCAATAACTGCAGCTAAACATTTTCGTAGCGGTGAACAGTCTGCACACCGGCTTGGAGGGAATTTTAGGCCCATGCTCCGCACAGAACAGCTTCAGCTCTGGGATGTTGGTGGGTTTCCTCACATTAGCTGCTCGCTTCAGGTCCTTCCACAACATTTCCATTGGATTAAGGTCAGGACTTTGACTTGGCCATTCCAAAACATGAACTTTATTCTTCTGTAACCATTCTTTGGTAGAACGGCTTGTGTGCTTAGGGTCGGTGTCTTGCTGCATGACCCACCTTTTCTTGAGATTCAGTTCATGGACAGATGTCCTGACATTTTCCTTTAGAATTCTCTGATATAATGCAGAATTCATTGTTTCATCAATGATGGCAAGCCTTCCTGGCCCAGATGCTGCAAAACAGGCCAAAGCCATGATACTTCCACCAGCATTTTTCACAGATGGGATAAGGTTCTTATGCTGGAATGCAGTGTTTTCCTTTCTGCAAACATAACGTTTTTCTTTTAAACAAATAGTTTTATTTTGGTCTCATCCATCCACAAAACATTCTTCCAATAGCCTTCTGGCTTGTCCATGTGAGCTTTAGCAAACTGCAGATGAGCAGCAATATTCTTTTTGGGGAGCAGTGGCTTTCTTCTTACAACCCTGACAAGCACACCATTGTTGTTCAGTGTTCTTCTGATTGTGGACTTGTAACCCTGTTCATTTAGCCCCTTTTCTGCCCTAATGTAATGCGTGTTGTACTTGAATAAGTTAATTAAGATGTAGTTTCTACCTTTCGCCACTTGGCGGCAGCCTACTAAGACGCACTAGTGGCAAGCGTTTTTTTTCCTTGGTATTTTCTCTTCGGTAGGGTTGATGTTGCTGTGCAGAGTAAGCAAAGGAAAAAAGAGAAGGAAAACCGTGGGCATTAAGATTAGCCAATGTGAGAGAGGCCTTCAGCTGCTTAGAAGTTACCCTGGGGTCCTTTGTGACCTCGCCAACTATTACACGTCTTGCTCTTGGAGTGATCTTTGTTGGTCAACCACTCCTGGGGAGGGTAACAATGGTCTTGAATTTCCTCCATTTGTACACAATCTGTCTGACTGTGGATTGGTGGAGTCCAAACTCTTTAGAGATGGTTTTCTAACCTTTTCCAGCCTGATGAGCATCAACAACTAATTTCTGAGGTCCTCAGAAATCTCCTTTTTTTGTGCCATGATACTCTTCCACAAACATGTGCTGTGAAGAGCAGACTTTAGATCCCTGTTCTTTAAATAAAACAGGGTGCCCACTCACACCTGATTGTCATCCCATTGATTGAAAACAAGTGACTAATTTCACCTTCAAATGAACTGCTGAACCTAAAGGTTCACATACTTTTGCCACTCACTAATATGTAATATTGGATCATTTTCCTCAATAAATAAATGACCAAGTATAATATTTTTGTCTCATTTGTGTAACTGGGTTTTCTTCGTCTACTTTTAGGACTTGTGTGACAATCTGGTGATGTTTTAGGTCAAATTTATGCAGAAATATAGAAAATTCTAAAGGGTTCACAAACTTTCCACCACCAATGTATGTATGGTCCTCTATAAGAGACAGATCTGTGTTCGATTACTCTTACCTTATATTTGAATCAGGTTGGGATCTTACTAATTATCTACAGCATGAAGCAGTAACAGGCTTGTACATGTATAGGCTACTGTAGCTTGGTTTGCTGCAGTATACATATTATTAATCAGACTCTAGAGGTTTATGCATGTCCCTGGGACGGTGAATTCTATTTCTGTTGTGAATATAAGAGATATATTAAAATTATATATAATATTTCTAAAAGTTTTGCATAAGTAGCCTGTTTGAAATTATGTTGTGTAGTGGAGTGTTTAAAAGAAGAACTGGTGTAGAAAATCAGTGGAGCTGCAATTTGTTGGACTAAAACGCAGTGACGGTGTTTCAGAGAGTCGATGATAAATAATGTTTCAGTTAAATATCATGATTTAGTGCATTAATAAATATTACCATGTCTAGTTATGAACGATTTAGGAGAATAAAAAAAAAAAATCCAAAATAACTTGTGTGTTTAATTTTAGTTTCTTTTATGATTTTTTTTGTAGATGATTCATGCTGTAACCAATTAAGACATACTATTAGCTTTTTTGTTTATTTAGTAGCATGTACTTTTATACTTAGTTAACTCTATAAGCCACACTTCAACTTTTACTTTAGTATTCTTTAAAACATTCGAACCACTTTGGGAATATACAGTAAAATACATGCTTTATGAATTACTGTGTACCGGATTAAATAAAACCGAACCAGCAGATTGATAACGATGCACAAGCAGACTGGCCTTTTGTTTTTTACAAAATGTTGCATTGTTGCAGTAAATGTAATGTAGAAAAGTTTTTTTTTCCAGAACAGAGTAATGGTCGGTTTAAGCTGTGTAGCTTCTGTATAGTTTTAGGAGAGCATGTCACTTACCTGCGTTTTGAGTTTGGAGCTTCCCTGGTGACTCACTGTTCTCCGTCACAGCGCTGGTTTTGCGACCTTTTACAGCGTCCACACTCTCATAGATATCCACCACTCGCTCTGTCCTCTCTCCTCCATGGAGAAAGCCTGATTAGAAACGATCTGAGACATCTCTTACCATCAACAAAAAAAAAAAAAACAATTCCAAGACAGCAGACTATCTCAGAACTGGTGGAGCTCTAATTATATAATTTACATACTCTGTAACCACTAAACAGAGAAGTTTCTGTCTGGAACTTACAAATATGGAAATTGCTATTGTCCGCTTACGGTAAATGATGAAGAATTCAAGCAAACTAAAAAGGCATGCATGTTCTTCCATCACGTGACCTTAATTATTAATGTAAATATGAATATAAAATCATTGTACTATAACTGAGACAGAATATGAACCCAGTGCTTCTAACTACAACTCCAGACTGTGAAATGGGCTACATCTGGTCACCTCAGTGCATTCATTCATTTTCATACTCACCTAATTCATTTCAGGGTCACAGGGGGCCGCTGTCTAACCGGCAGAACAGGGCGCAAGCTGGTAACCATCCCACTACGGCACCGTGCCACCTGTATTATAAAATAGTTTTACCTTTTAAGAGCACCCACGTGACCAAACAAACTGTAGAATTCTCCCTCTGCACTACACCGCACAGAAACGGCACAGTTCTTTCCTGATCTGACCACCAGAGGGCAGAGACACAAGACAACGAAATAACACGAGGCAACAGCAACATAAAGACGTTTATTGATTTAAAGGTACAATGTGAACACTTAAAACAAAACAGAACACAAAATATGGTTGTTAAACCCAGATTCAACTCACATTTAATCAAATATAGTAAGTGACTGTGAGGATACTTAATGATAATCAGCAAACGTCTTGATGCATGCTCAATGATCCAGGTAAGAAAATCCAAGAAGTTGAATCTGTTCATCTGGACATAGATTTTATTGAACATATTAAAATCTATGTCCAGATGAACAGATTCAACTTCTTGGATAATCAGCAAAGTTAATTCCACACCCTCAGTATATGTGGTGTTTTGGACACTAGTTTGCTGGACATCCAGCTTTACCAGCAAAACCATGCAAATTCCCCAGCTAACCCAGCACTCTTCTGGTTGATTAGTTCAAGACACATATGCATATGCTGATCACATTTAGTGACTCTGATCAAATTTTCTTCTCACAGACCCAAGCAGAGAGCTCATTACAAGAATAATCGTGCCATTTCTCTCTAAACTGAGCACAGTCCTCGTCCACGAAAATACCCGGTCTCTCAGGTTGCCCAGGTTCCCAGTACCTGAAGGAGAGAATCAGAATATTACTGTGTTTCTCAGAGCAATGTAGTTAAACTGCATCACAAACAGAGTTCAGTTCAGTAATCTCTTACGTGAAGGTCAGTGCGGAACCATCCACCCATTTCCATGTCCCCTCAACGGCGCTGTCAGTCAGACCAATCCAAACCCAGGTAGCTCCTTTCAACCTTGCAATAAAGTCCTGTTGAAACGGGATAATGGTTAAACTTTCTTTTAAGCTCAATCCCTCTCACTCTCTCTCTCACAATCTCTCACCTTTTCCTCGTTGCTGTTTATGATCACCAGATCTGCCCCTCTCACTTTGCAGTCCTGTTGGCTCTCTCTCCAGTTCTTTGATCCCATAGAGTTGTAATAAAAACTGGAGTTGAAGTAACTCCATCCTTTGTCCAAAATAGACACACATCAGAGCAATACTCCCTCTGAAAAGTTTTAACATGCTGTATCTGTGTGTTATCCAGACTCTTTAATGTGAACACAAATTCACTTACCCAAGACTGAAAGCCAAGTCTTGAGCTCATCTCTCTCATTCTGTAACTGGTTTCTTTCTTCAGTCAGGTTAGTGTAACTACTATTTAATCGTCTTTCCTCTACAGTCAAGCTGTCGTAACTGATCTGTAACTGCTCTCTGCTTAGAGTCAGGTTGCTATTGTCGGTCCGTAATTGGTTGATTGCTGTAGTCTGGGTGTTGATCATGACCCACAACACTATAACCACAACCAGCAGGATCACACACAGAAGCACCAGAGACACTGCTATCAGTCTGTGGCATCTTCTCTTGGCAATGTCTCCACCTAGAATACGAACACTTATTATTCATTACTGTTTATATTCATTAATATCTGGACCTACCACCTTGGAAATAAAATAAAATAGCCTTTGATTATCCTTCAAGTGGAAATTTGAGTTGTCACAGCAGCAAGAGGAGGAACAGAATATACAGGGATAGCACTGAACTGTAAAATACAGGCTTTATGGATTACTGCATAACTGATTAAACAAGACAGACTGCTGAAGTTTCTCTCAGATGCTTAGAGTCGTGTGGCAGCTGACTGTAGATTGTCCTTTTTTACAGTAACTCAATAGTTAATCAGATTAATGTTCGGTTTAAGCTGTGTAGCATCTGTAAAGGATTAAGAGAGCATTTCACTTACCTGCATTTTGAATTTGGAGGTTCCCTGGTGAGTCTTTATTCTCCGTCACCTTGTTGGTTTTGTGACGTCTTACAGCATTTTCATTCTCGTAGATATCCGCCATTCGCTCTATCCTCTGTCCTCTCTCCTCTATGCAGAAAACACGATCAGAAACAATCAGACCATCAACAAAAAACCCAGATCCAAGACTCCAGACTCTCTATCTGTGTATCTCTCTGCAGCAGTGAGGCTCGACTGACATGATTTACATGTTATTAGTATCCACTAAATGGAGAAGTTAGGTGTCAAGGATTGTGAAAACTGGGAAATTCATATTGTGTGCTTACGGAAAATGAGGAAGATCAAACATGAGCAAAACTGAATGGCAGGCTTGTTCCTCCATCACTTGACCTTAATTATTAAAGTAAATATGAATATAAAATCACTGTATTACCCGGTAATGTAGCACCCAGTGCTTCTAACTACAATCCCAAACTGTAAAAACTGGGCTACACCAGTGCATTCATTAATTTTCATACTTGCCATATCCAGATATTCGCAACCATCCCACTACGCCACCGTGCCATCTGTATTCTCTATTAGTTTTATCTTTTAACAGCGCCCATGTGTCCAAACAAACTGCTTAGATCTCCCTCTACATTACACCTGACTGGAACGGCACTGTTCTTTCATGATCTGGCCACCAAAGGGCAGAAACAACACAACGTGCAGCGATGATATTCAATGTATAATTGGCAAAGAGAATTCTACACCCTCAGTATGTTGTCTTGTGGACACTAGTATGCTGAACATCCAGCTTTACCAGGACAAACCAGCTTGAAATAACATGGAACTTTCTGAATGACCAGAATGCTAGGGTCCAAGACACAAAATATAGTGACTCTGATCAAATCTTTTCTCACAGATCCAACCATACTCCCAATTACAAAGGTAACTGGACCAAAGAATCATGCCAGTTCTCTTTAAACAATGCACAGTGTAACCACCAGGTTTACCTGACGGAAAGAATCAGAATATCACTTGTATTTTATAATGGATTTATGTAAACAAAAATAGACACACACTTGACAAATCTGCTGCATTTTGTAGGCTCTTTAAATATGAACACATATTCACTTACCCAGTGCTGAAAGGCTCCTATTGAGCTCATCTCTCTCCTTCTGTAACTGGTTGCTTTCTTCAGTCAGGTTATTGTAACTACTATTACACTGTCTCTGCTCTACAGTCAAGCTGTCATAACTGTGGTAGCCTAGCGGTTAAGGTACTGGACTATGGACCAAAAGGTCCAGGGTTCAAATCCCATTTCTGCCAAGCTGCCACTGCTGGGTCCTTGAGCCACAATTGCTTGCATTGTAAGACTGTAACAATTGTAAGGATAAGGGCGTCTGCTAACTGCTGTGAATGTAAATGAAGAGTCATTAACCGTTTGTTGCTTGTACTCAGGTTGTCATAACTGGTCGTTAACTGCTCTCTGCTTAGACTCAGGTTGCGATTTTCGGTCCTTAATTGGTTGAATTCTGTACTCTGGGTGAAGCACAGAAGCACCAGAGACGCTGCCATCAGTCTGTGGCATCTTCTCTTGGCAATGTCACCAAGTAGAATATGAACACTTATTATTCATTACTGTTTATATTCATTACTGTCTGGAAATAAAATAAGTTAGCCTTTGATTATCCTTCAAGGGGAAATTAGAGTTGTCACAGAAGCAAGAGGAGGAACAGAATATACAGGGACAGCACTGTACTGTAAAATACAGGATTACTGCATAACTGATTAAACAAGACAGACTGTTGAAGTTTGTCTGAGATGCTTGGAGCAATGTGGCAGCTGACTGGTAACGATGCTCAACCAGACTGGCCTTTTTACAGTAACTCTATAGTTAATCAGATTAACGGTCGGGTTAAGCTGTGTAGCTTCTATAAAGTTTTAAGACAGCATTTCACTTACCTGCGTTTTGAGTTTGGAGCTTCCCTGGAGAGTCACTGTTCTGGTTTCGTGACGTCTTACAGCATCTGCATTCACGTAGATATCCGCTATTTGCTCCCATGTATCCAAACAAACAATATAAATGACAGTCTACACTAAATCGCAATGAAACGGAACTGCCACCAGATCTGGCCACCAGAGGGCAGAAACACAACACAACGTGCAGCGAAAAAACACGAGGCAACGCTACAATGGTACAATCAACAGAAAGAGGTTTATTGATGTAAAGCTACGACGTGGACACATAAAACTAAAGAGAACTCAAAATAATATGGTTGTTAAACCCAAATTCAACGTGTATTAAATCATAATGTGACCCTGAGGATATTCAATGTAAAATCGGCAAAACTAATTCTCCATCCTCAGTATATGTTGTGTTTGGACACTAGATTGCTTGACATCCAGCTTTATCAGCAAGACCGTGCGAGTTCCCCAGCTAAACCAGCACAATCCGACTTGAACTTAACCAGACCGGCTTAACCAACTGTCTGCTGGTAGCCATGCACCGTCACCCAGAACCCACATTATTGAAACTGTGTCTGTTACCCGCATCTGCCCTAAACGTAAACGCTCTCAAAAAGTCTGTTTTAATAACCTCATTA